>VDFB02277542.1:0-25172 GCA_007258455.2 Sequoia sempervirens
GAGATTTGGCTTGCTTGAATGCTCTTAAGATGTGTTTCCTTTTGCACCCATTTAACTTAAAGACTTGTATAAGGTGGGTGATCTCTTGGCTATGTTATCCTTGTCATAGATCCAAAATGCCCTAGAATTTAGTGTTTTGAGAATACTAGCCTTTTATGTGGGTTGGTGATGGGACAAGGAGTGAAGCTAAAGATCAATGTGGGCTGCCTTGCGGAAGACAACGGCTAAGGAAGCATCAAGTTTTTTTGTGAGAAGAATGTCTAAGAAAGGGAACTGGTTATTGGTTTCATTGAGTTTTTTACTTTCCCATTATTTTGGTTGGTAGACATTCTTCTTTCATCCTCCTCCATTTGGTTTACAGCCTTTACCACACATAAACACACACACGCATGCACACACGCACACACACACACACATACGCACACATGTACACACAGACACCCACCCACTTGTTGTGACCTTTTCACACATCACCACATTCAAAATGGGGACCCCCTAATTTTTGCTCCATTCGAGTCTTGTGGCTTGATTTTGGTTGGTTTTCCTACTCTCTCTCTCTTGTTTTGTCTACCTTTTCTGATGATGTACCTTCTTTTGACCTGGTATGGAATTTTGGTTAAGTCTAGAAAGCGTCTTGATGATTTAAGGTTTTCACCCTTTAGGCTATTTCAAGGTTAAATTGAGTTGGCTAATTGAAATTTGAGCTTACCATTGTAGTTAGTAGGCTTCAGACAGGTTCCCACTGAGTTTTCATTGAATTCTGACAACTTAATATTTTTAGTAAGTACCAATTTGGGGCCTATTTTCTAGGGTTTTTCAAATTTTGATTGTTGCACTTCACTTAGAACGCTTAGAACTCCTCACTTGCAAAATTTGAGCGCAAACGAACAACTTTCTTTTTTTTAGCAAGTTCTGCCTTCAAGAGCCATTTTTAGGGTTTGCATGTGTACTTTTTCAATGCATGTATGGAGAATCTTTTTGGGTTTTTCGAGACCTTCGCGATGGTGTAACATGCAAGCTGAGATGATGACTTTCAACAGTTTTGCCTTCGGGAGCAGTTTTTAGGGTTTGCATGTGTGATTTTTTAATGCATGTTAGGATATTCTTTATGGGTTTTTCAAGAGCTTTGCAACAGTGTGACATGCAAGTCAAGTTGATCATTTTTCGGGGACTTGCTATTTTTAGCAGGTTCTCTCATGTAGACCAGTCTTCTGGGTTTTTTGAGATTTCCTAGGCAGTATGACATGCAAACACATTTGGCAATCGGTTGGTCACTTTTTCAGACACTTACTATTTTTTAGCAGGATCACTCCAGCAACTCCCTAGCACTTCAGTTTCACTAACAGAGCAACATGCAACAGAAACAGGGTCAAACGGAAGTCATTTGAGGCGCATGCAAGTCAAGTTAGGGTTTCCAACTTCGAGACTCAAAATGAGGGCAAAACGCCAGAATCTCTGAAAACGAATGTATCTCATTGCAATCAGTATCCTTCAAGCTATCCACTGGTGAAATTTGAGCACGATCCGAGTACTTACTATTTATAGTAAGTCACCTCCAGAACAGGGCTATAAATAGCAAGTCAGCATGAAGCACCAGTTCCTAAGTCATGAAGAATCAGAAGCTCAACACCCTCAATCAGAAGCTCACACCCTCAAATCCGCCTTAAGATGAAGAAACTGGATAAAAACATTTGCTAAGTTTGGAAAAATGGAAGCTCAGGGGGTCAAATGCGCCCTAGCTTGAAGAGGATGAGGTGTGAAATATCAGAGTGGTGCAGGGTGTGGAGCATAGGCATGGGGCTCACATTGAGGATTTTTGGGCTAATGCGAAGGATGAAGCTGAAGTTAGAAGGAGAATGTTTTCCTGGCTACCTCTTAAGTTGATTAGAGAATCGGAGGTTATTCCAGTCCCAGACCCAAGTGGACGAGGACATCAATACTATCCAGCCAGATTATGAGTCAATGAGAGAAACACCTGTCCCACCACTTGATTGGTCGGAGCTAGAGATTACGGACTTGGACACACTGTGCATTCCAGTCCTGACATTCACAAGGAGCTGGGAGGAGAGACATGTTCATAGACTCAAAAGTAAATCGATAGCCCTCACCTACAACCTCATGGGCGATCAGAGGCCGCCAATAGCAAGAAAGAGGAAACAGGCTACCCAAGCTCCTGAGCCGCAGGAAGAGGTTCCAATTCAGCCAACACCTCGAGAAATGGAGGAGGCATCGCCCACACAATTACTGACTCAATCTTCGTGTGTGCAAGAGGTTCTGTTGTTCGCGAGTTAGAGGGTTAGATTGGATGAGGAGCACGAGATGGAGGAGGTGAATCAGCTGTTACCTAAGGAGCCAGATAGTCAGAGTGTTAATGCTCCTAGAAATGAGGGTCACTAGCAGGAAGAAGAAACGACAAGGGACACGCGCTTAGGGCATGTGATCGTGGAGGCTTTTGAGGATGAAAATACTGCAGAGCCAGAAGCTCGAGACTTAGAGGAGGATACACAACACATGGAAACAGATGAGCCTCAGCAAAATGTTGCTGAAGCAGAAGTTCGTGAGGTAGAAGCAACAGAGGAGCAGCCACTTGTTGTTTGCAACACGCAACAGGCAGTATCGGATTGGCTCACGAGCAGGATGAGAAGAGACCCTGAAGATGACACCGACCCGACACTAGAGATGGATGAATTCCTCAACAGAATAGGTGGATCGCCAAAGAAGAAGAGAGCGAGGAAATATTCAAGGATTGAGACAGATAAATCTGGTTCACTCACCCTTCATGTTGCTGTTCCAAGGGAGGAATGTGATCGAGATGAGGAAATGCCTGAGAACTATATGATCACCATTGTTGAGCTAGGCCGTCCCACAGGAGCACAGGTAATTGAAGAAGCTGGCAGCTCCTTTCAGGCATTGAAGGATAGATTACTTTGAAAAGAAGAAAAATATAAGAAGTTGAAAAGGGAGCATAGGACGTTGATTGGCTATGTACAACACTTAGTGCGTCCATGTGCACAGGAGAATCCAGTGGTGGATCTCCCAGCAGAGCTTCCAAGGGAATTAGTTAGTGGGCTCGAGGAATTGAAGAAAACAATTCGGGAGGCAGAGAAATGGGTTGGCAGTGTCCGCATTGAGGCCGAAAAGTTCATTGAGGATCTTGTCTCTTCTTTTCAGCATTCCTTCAGCATCCTTGCACGTATGGAGAACATTGATCAGGCTTGGAGTGAGACTCACATTTATCGGGACAAGACCATTCCTCGCTTGGCGGCCCTCATGCATATGCCTGTGCAGACCTTGATCGAGGGAGGAGTAATTCATGAAGGGGATAGGTATGATTTTCCAGGTTGGTATTCTGTAGCATTCACTGGTCGAGGTTTCTTCGATACGGCACAAACAGAGTTAGTCAAAGTGAGAAAGGCCATGGGGAACATTCAAGAAGGGGTCTCCAATACACTTGAAGTCTTGTTCGCAAAACGACTAACTCCTGAGGAGGTGACATTAGATGGCTTGAAGGGCAGATTGCACCCTTTCTTTTCTGAAGTAAGATCGTTTGTCCAAGTTGATTTTGAAAACGTCTCCACTTTCTCCAACATCATCCAAAGTACTTAGGAAGCCATTGAAGCCTGGAGAAAATCTTGTATTCAGCAAGAGCAGACAATCGCCGTCCTCAAATTTCAGCTCAACCTTGCTCTATCCATTTCAGTTTAGGAAGTCGAGGCAGTGGTGGCCAGATTTGTTGAATTTGCAGCCAGAGAGAAGAACAGTGGGAACGCGTTCTTGGACTGGAATCTTCTGGAAGGGTAGTGGGCATTAATTGCCCATAGTGGCCAAAGGGAGGAGTTTGTCATTTTTTGCTCATTTATTGCACCACTCCACCTTCTGGCAGTTATTAGGGTAGAATCTTGTTTAGGGCTTGTGTGGCTCAATCTGAGCCGTCCATTGTAATTCAATCTGGTCCGTCCGTTGAGATTGGCCAGCTATAAAAAGGGCACTTCACCTAATTTGTACATTATTAGGATCATAGTATTGAGAGATAGAGCATAGAGAGACGGCTTAGAGAGAGCATAGATTGATAGTATAGTTTGAAGAAGGAAAGTTTTTCCATTGAAAGCTTTGTAAGAAGTTGTTGTGAACACTCTCATAATAAAAAGAATTATCATTGATGATGGTTTTATCTTTTGTTGTGAGCAACTAGCAAGATTTCTTCGTCCTTCTAATTCAAGTAGGATCTTAAAGTAGAGTAAATTTCATTTTCATGCCTTTAGATTGTTGTGGAATGCGGTGTTTAATCTAAGCAAGCTTCATTTAAATCCATACCACTAGCGAGCTTACTGATGGTAAGTTTGCCTTGCGTGGTCGACTGGAACATTTCAGACTTAACTTCAATTATGCTTGGCATGTTTGTATGCGTCGTCATGATGGTATTTACATGTTGAATTGTAATTTGAATATCCTTAGCCACTCCCTTGAAGATTGCACCGACTTCGTGGAAGCTGTCCAAAGCGAGGAAAAATGGAGTTTGGTTGAAGTTTGTTGAAATTGATCTCCACATTCTGCATTTAGGTTAGAGTATAGGTTTTCTAATCCCTGCAGCCATTCAATTCCACAATTTTTTGGTTAGTATTAGGAAACTCGCACTTCATTGACAAATCTTTCGAACCACATGAGAACCCTTTAGTCCGTTGTCTGTTGTCAGCTACCGAACAATTACGTAAGTCCCCTCGTGATACCAGCAAATCACAACGAACCAACTGAGACTACTCCACTGCATAAAAGGAACCTTGGAGTTGAACGCATGAACTTTCTTGCAATCTTAGCATGCATAATACTTTGATCAAGAGAGAATAGAGTAGCCATTGGTAACTTTAATCTGTTGTTTGGTGCAGTCACAAAAAAAATCAACACCACCCACACGCACACACGCTCACACATGCACACACACATGCGCAAACACACACACAGATGAAACAATTTTAGCGATTGGAGTACGAGTCTCCCTATCAATAATGCTACAGGTGGATGAACTGAAAACAACATCCAACTGGGGAGAATGCCTTATGATTTGGCTGACAGAGAGAAGATTATGCTCCATGCCTAGAATATAGGAGACATCGAGAAATATTAAATTTCTCCCTCCAGAGTGAATTTTAACATTGCCCTTATCGGCAACTATGTACTCGTTTCCTCCTCAAAAAATGACAGAATCAGAGAATGGTTCGAATTTTGTGAACCAATCCTGACGATGAGTAAAATGCCGCGAAGCCCTGGAATCAATATACCGGGGAGAAGATTGGACTAGATCTGCTGTTCTCTTGGCCATAAACAAATAGAATGCAGATTCTTTTTGATCAATGTGCTCTGCAATGTTGGCTTTAGGTTGAGACCTGCTCTGCTTCTTTTGTTCAGAAGCCAACCAAATGCGATAGTCAGCTTTCATGTGACCATATTTACGGCAATAATTGCATTGAACGTTCTTCTTCTTGCTGTCCTGAGAAGAACCAGAGCCTTTTGGCTGAGAAGATTGTGCCTTACCTTTGTTCTTAGCAGAAAATTTGGCAGAGAACGCTTGCTCTATGGAGGACGAACTGGTATTGCTTCCAAACTACTATCTCCAACGATCCTGTTGTAGAAGCTTGTTACTCATCCATCATGATGAAAAAAAGCATGCTCTTGAGAAAAAACGCTATGCTCTTGTCGGAGGTTTCATGAAGGACCTTCAAATGATCCCAAATTTTTGTAGCAGTTTTGCCAGACGGTACCTGAGATAGCTGCTCATCTGTGACAAAGAGTTTGATGAGCATGACGGCTTCCCAATTGTGTTCATCCCATTTGTCCTGGGTCTTTCTGACTACATTGGGACGAGCTGAGTTCCCCAAAACGACTTGATCGAGGCAACAATATTCAAAGATCGTAATCATGCGCTGCTTCCAGGTGTTATAATTCTTCCCATTGAACTTTTGGTTGCTTTCGAGCATTATATTTGTCAGAGATGCCATCACATACCTTGAAGTCAAATTGGTGAAGGCACAAAAACTACTGCACTGAACACAAAAACAAGTTTTGCAAGACAAATGCGAAGGCATAAATCGAAACCCTAGCACAGATTTTGAGGTATAAATCCAATGCAGAGTTTTTAAAACAAAACCTAGAAAATTTGAAGAATACCTAGAAAATTTCGGTAGCACCCACTTGTACAAATTTCGAGGCACGAAAAATGAGGTACCCAGAAAAATCTGAAGGCAAATAGTTGAGCTCTCGAAAAACCCACAAGGAATTTGCAATCAAAATTTTTTTTTGACTTCAAGTGGAGGATCAAAACCCTAGTCGAATTTTTTGAAAGCCCTAGGTGGCCATGGAAGCTCATAAAATACAGAAAAATGTCTGAAAAATGCCATAAATCTTGAAAACGCAGCCACAAAGAACCAGATTCAAAATGCAGCTACCGGAAAGAGGGAAAAAACGCCACCAGATCGCGGATTTTTCAGAGTCCAAATGATCACAAAATGTGCCTAAGCTGGAGGAAAACGCATGCAGATGTTTGCGTCTAAAGAAACTCCCGTCAGTACCCAAAAACGCACATCTAAACCAGGTGAAAACACGTGCGACCAGACTGAGGAACAAATCACGGGTCGCGGTTTTCACAAAAACGCGTCCTTCAGACCACGAACGCTCAACAAAATCTGGAAATCGTGGCACCATAGAGAAGACACGCGATCTTTTAGAAAACACGTGCCTAAAGAGCTCCAAAAATCACGACCATAGTGTGCCCTAGCCACACGAAAAAGAGAAACACCCAAGACAGACAAAGAAATCATGTCTGTAAAAGAGGTCGCAATTTTATAACCAGAGGATAGTGTTTTTTTTCAGTGAAAAAATTTCACGAAAAAATCAAAGCAAAAAAACCCTTGATCTCAAGCCCTACGAAAACCGAAGAATAGTCCTAGATTTTTCGAAATTTTTTACAATCTGAAATAATTTCAAAAATGAAAATTTAAAATTTTCAAAAAATATTTTTACTGCTCTGATACCATGAAGCAATTTCCCAGCTAAAATTGTTTCAATAGATAGACACACATTGACACACACACACATACGTGTGTTGACACACACACATGCACGCACGCACACACACACACACACATGTGTGCACGCACGCACACACATGCACACACATTTTTCACACACACACATACACATTTTGCACACACTCACGCACATTCGTTTTTTATATATATACACAACACTCATATGTACACATATTACACATATTTCTAGTTATCTACTTATCATGTATACTAATTCTCATCTGTGCTCTACTTATCATGTATACTAATTCTCATCTGTGCTTTTACTTTCTTAGACCTATCTTGACACACACACACATTTTGTATATATATACACAACACTCATATGTCCACATATTTCTAGTTATCTACATATCATATTATACTAATTCTCATCCGTTTATTACTTTCTTAGACCTATCTTCTCACACACACACACATTCATTTTATATATATATACACACAACACTCATATGTACACATATTTCTAGTTATTAACATATCAATTAAACTAATTCTCATCTGTTTTTTTACTTTCTTAGACCTATCTTCACACAAACACACACACATACATTCATTTTGTATATATATACACAACACTCATATGTACACATATTTCTAGTTATCGACATATCATATATACTAATTCTCATCTGTTTTTTAACTTTCTTAGACCTATCTTCACACACACACACACACATTTTATATATATATATACACACACACAATACTCATATGTACATGTATTTCTAGTTATCTACGTATCATATATACTAATTCTCATCTGTTTTTTTACTTTCTTAGACCTATCTTTATTTATGCTCTCTTTTGTTTAGTTCTTTGCTCATGTCTTTTCCATGACTTTTCTTTTTCTTGTTATAACATGGATTAGTTGCTCGATTTTTCCACAATTTATTCATTACTTGACTTACACTATACATTTAAAATTCTTAATTGTGATCTCCTTTCCAGCTTAATTTTCATATATATATATATATATATATATATATATATATTCCTCTGTTTTTTTTACTTTCTTTGACTTGTCTTTATTTATGCTTTCTTTTGATTAGTTCTTTGCTCATGTCATCTCCCTGAATTTTCTTTGTCTTGTTATATCATGGATTAGTTGCTTAATTTTTCCACAAGTTCTTTATTACTTGACTTACGCTTTACATTTAAATTTTTTGATTGTGATCTCCTCTTCAGCTTAATTGTTACAATTTCCAGAATTTACAATCATTCTCTTGCTCAAATTTTTTGTTTTGTGGTCTTAATTCCTTGTTTTTCCTATTAGAATTTAGCTCTTTTTTTTTTTAAGTCTTATAAATTAGTTGACCCTTCCTTTTCTTTTTTCCCTTCCGGTTTCTTGGTTCTTGTGACACCTCACTCCCCTCATCTATTTAGTTAGCATGGTAGTTGCCTCTCATTTCTCTTCTCTGGCCATCTCATCATGATGATTGATCATGGAGTGTGGTCCAAAATGTTGATGAAGAAAATAAATTTACATAGTCTAATCCAAAAATTTTGCAACATGTTGTGGAAATTTCGTATCTTTAATTAATGAAATTGTTATTTTGTATGCAAAGATAATTTTTTGGTTTCTTGATGTTCTTTGTATCACTATTGATTCAAACTAAGCTAACACCATACCGGGCAACCTATCTTTGTTTGCAGAAGCATCACTGTTGCTTTTCCAAGTTTTGCCTTCAGGTCTGAAGTGGATGAGGCAGATAGTTGGTAGTTCCTGCAGGAGGCATTAATTCCAAAAGTTTAACCTTATTGATTTTGTCTATTAGTGAGGGTGAAAACGAGTCAATGACAGCCATGTCCCAACAATTGACATTTTTTGCCTCACAGGTGTTACATCACCTTTGTAAAGCGCTTTTATCTTGTTATGAGGTGGGTTGTGGAAAATTGTGATGTTGAAATCTTTAAGCACAAATTGTGGAATGCATGCAATTATGTCTAAAATATTCGTAATATAATATAATATAACTCAATATAATTTATTTTATTTCTATTTTTATTATTTAACAATTGATCAATCCTGCTGGAAAGTTTGGAATTATTCATGAAATTTAGTGCTCAGAGTTGGTATATTGCACGATTTTCTAGCATTATTTAAAAAAAATCAGTATTTTATATCATATTTCTGTATGAAATGCATTTTATATTTTTTCTTATAACTCAATTCGAACTCCTATGCAAAAAGTTCCCCGTGACTCTTCTTGAACACCCACAAATGGTAATTTTTGGTGAAAGTTGAAACAACTTAGAAAAATCCAGATGACATAATTCATTATGATTCATGTTTACTTTCAGCGTTTGTAATATTTATACTCAGGGCGAAACACTATCTTAGTTATGGCACCCATTGCAAACTGCAGATCCTCTCATTGGCATTTGTGTTTAAAAACCAGTGGAAGACATAGGTGAGGATTTCATTGTGTAGAAGGCTTTGAAAATGCATGGTAAATTGTTGAGTTATCCTCAGTTTTAAAACCCTTTGTTTTGGGTCTGACAGAATTTGCTCCCCACAAAAGAATGAATTTAACATCTGTAAAAGAGCTCTATGAAAATTGTCATCACGTCATTATGGTTGGAACTAGCCTATCAAATTTCAGTCCAAGCCTATTGTGAAAACTTTAGTAACACTATCAAAAGGAGCATGAACAAACAAAAATGAGAAGAAATAACATTGAAAGGGCAGATTGTCATAATGTCATGAACATGAAATTGTGATTGAAGAGAAAAGAAGCTATTCAACCACTTCATTATTACAAATATCTTTGCGTTAATTCGAAGTATTTGTTAAGCATTTTTCCGTAGTTGAGAAGTACCTTTCTTACGTTCACTACATTACCTTGTATTTTTTTATTGCTTTTCATAGCCAGGCAATTGAACTGTGATATGACGAATCTGTTATCTCTGCAAGGGAACTTCTCATCCATTGCTCTCCTTCATTGCAGAAAAAGGTGTGGCCCTTAATGTTAAATGGCTGGTTAAGCTTTCTATTTTCAAAATTATGAACTAATATTATTAGAATTCATCATAATCAAGTGGATTATACATTAGATTGTAAACTTTTAACTATTTAAAGGTAAAGTTTAGGTTGTTGTAAAAGTAATAGTATATTTAGTTATTATTTTTTTGCTAAAGAATAATTTGGGTGAGGGACTCAAGAACCCCCACCAAAAAGAACATAGCATAAGATTCTAGATTTTGATAGTTAGAGGCTTACTAGATCCCTACATAAAAGTGCTCTTTTGGCATTAAGATGCCATTTCATAAAAAAAAAAACTAGAACCTAATTATTATTCAAACCCTATTTTATTTAGCGTGGTATAGGGAGTGGCTAGTCTTATGTAGGGGCTTTAGGATCAATTGGAATATTATCCACAAGATTCAAAATTAAGAGCCCTTAGATTTTCAATGGCCGCCTTTGGGGTGGGGCTGGAGAATCCCCCCAACAACTCAATGACATAGGATTTTTTTTGCCATGTGGCATTATTAGAAGACATTTACTATTTTTTAGCATTAGTTGTTGCCTTCGATAAAATCGATAGAACCATTTGATTGTCAAGACTCCTAAAAATTCTCAATAGCACCTTGTGAGAAAATTAAGGAAGTTCATTAGGTGGCTTGCTCTCTATGGGAGCAAAGAGGGAAAATCACATTGGTCTAATGCTCAGGTTTATTGCAAGAACTATGGGAGGTAGGGATGACAAATTATGTAGGCCATACCTAATTTCCATCCAAAATTTTTAAATACAAAGATTACTATTGCCACCAATCCTCAAGTTAGTAATTGTTGTCATCTCCATAGATAATCACACTAAGACAAAAATCCATTTCTTCCAATAGACATTCTAAGACAACATGAAGTGTAAAGAGTTGGCAAATTCTTTCATAATGTTTGAGAGCCTTACTAGGTTCTAATTTAGTAGATGAAAATGGTCTGTAATTGTTTCTTCCAATTTACTTTTTCTTGGCTCTAGTGATCTTGTGGAGCAAGAAGGCATTTGTTGTGGTAGATAATATTATAACATAGTTTAGGCTTTATGCTATATCTTAAACATTTCACCTTCCAACTGATTGTCGAGGATCAACCAAGAGACAACACCTTTTAAATTTTCATAGAGGATTTTACTTCCATTTCTTTGATTGATGTCCACATTCTCATAACTAGATTCACATGCTAGCATTGGTGATCTCTAGAGAAATATATTCTATGAATTTAGAGAAAGTTTGGTTGCACTCAGAACCTCCTTTGGATTTTCTTGACCATCTCCTTCCTACTCTCCCTCATCTCTCCTATCCTCCTTCCCTTTCCATTATCTAGTTGTTTGCATTAAAAATAATAATTAAAAATTATTATTATTTTTTTAAAGGGGTAAACGCTTTTGATCTAGAGCTATGAATCGGTGAGGTCACAAACGGGGGACCTCATCCTCAATATAAATTCTCAACAATTACACCCCAATGGGGTTTGAACCTTGATGGCAAGAATAACAATGCAACAACTTAACCATCACACCATGCCACTATTGGCGATCAAAAATTGTTTTTTAATATAAAGGCAATTTTTTTTATTTAAAACGACAATAGATTACAAAGTAGGTGTGCCAATCTTTAAAAGTCTCAAAGCATTCCAGTTCAAAAAAATCCAGAAAATTGAAATGGACTAAAAATTATCAATCAATAAGAGGATGAACCCTCCAAGCCAAAAGGCAAGGTATAATCATTTGTTCCATTGAATATTGTACATGCTTGGACTACCGAAAGTAATCAAGAACCATCATATCACCACACTATTAGGAATCAAGAATCCTTAAGAGGCATTGTAGTCAAAATTCTCAAGAACACTAGTTTTTGCACAAGTCCTAGATAGGCCAATTTTGATTATTTCAAGTATCAATCTTGAGGTCATTCCAATTAGAAGTTGATATAGTAAAAAAATGAACACTTGATCTCCTCCCCTTATGGTATGGTTCCACTTAACAACATTCAAACCAAAAATGAGGACATTGATATCTTTGTCACATTCATCTAGTTGTCATTATTGAATTTGAGAGATTTCTTTTTGAAATGATCAACCAAAATTTTAGACTAAGATTCTAGAATAATATTGGTACAATGCTTTAGCTTAGCTTCTAAAAGTTCTTGGCGAATGGTTATAGCCTCAACAAAATTATTGGAACCAACATCAAAACTACCAAAAAATTAGAAGTTGACCCAACCATTATGGCTATGACAAACACCTCTCACATCAACATTAATTTTAACCAAGCCTAGAGGAGGATGTTCCCATTTAGTAAGTTGAGATCCTTGAGGATTATTATTGGAATAGGCAAACGAGGGAGAAGCCATAGGAATACCAAGTCTCATTAGAAAATTGAATTCCCACCAAAAATTCACTTGATAATCTTGAATCCAAACTAAATAGGTTTATTTTAGATTGACTATAATTCTTCCCCAAATTTGAATTATATGCCTAGAAGAACAATTGAGAACCCTTTGATTATGTCCTAGTCAACTATTCCAAAAAATCATCCTAAGATCAATATCATACACAAAATTAAGGGCTTTTAGGTTGAAAGAGGGTTGTAGTTGATTTGCAAGATAGTCCTTGATAGAATCATAACTATTCCATGATATTCTCAACAAATCACACCATAAATAACAAAGAGAAGTGACAAAGGGGGTAGGCTAAAAGAAAATGACTCCTAGACTCTTCATCTTGAAGGTAGAGGATACATCTATTTGATTCAACAACCTAACGTTGCTAGAGATTATGATGAAGACATTTATCTAAAGTTTCAAGCCACATGAAAGCATTAACTTTTGACCAACATTTAGGTTGTTAGAGCTTTTTCTAAAGCTCAAAGTTCTTAACTTCTAGGCTTTCTACCAAATGAGTTTTATAACCAGTTTGTACTATGTAGATATTAGAACCTTTCAAATCTCACCCAAGAAAATCTAAATGTCCATCTAAAGAAACCTTCTAGGAAGCTAAAATATGAGTTGATGGTCAATAAAAAGAGAGAATTATTGACCTAGCTAAAGATTTGTATGTTTCCATTTCCAAATCGTTAGACTATTTTGCATGACCTCATACTGAAAATTAGAAACATAACTCTAGCCGACTTCAACACATTTATATTTTATTTTTTGAATTGATTGTCTATTACTAAAATAAAAACAACAAGTTACAATATGATTTAGTTGCCCACATGGACAATCATAGTTCAAGGACACATGTCAACCCAATGAGGACAAAGCAACAAATACAACTTTACAATACTATCAAAACATCACAAAAACAAGACCAACCTAAGTAGTTGAACCAAAAAAAGATAATAGTATATAACACCATGTAGTGAAAATTTATCATTTATTATAACGTTCATCATAGCTATCAATTCCTTTGAAGGTACCAATGAGAGGATAAATTACAAAAATAACATTTTTTTCTAACAATCTTTATATCAACACCATCAAAAAAGATTTTCTTTTCCTTAAGCCCCACACCTTCCAACAACATATCACAGGAAAAATTCTCATTATAACTATTTCAGAATTTCATGTATTGCTTAACAAAATTGTCATTCACTATATTGGCATCATGAGGCCGAAATTTGGTTGTTTTGATCTTTGATCTGTTAAGTAATTCTTGTCACTCATCCATTAGCTCCAAGAATTTCTTTTTGGAAACTTCAAGAGTCATGGTAACTTGCACAACAATATTGCGAAAGGCGAGTCTTCTAGAAGCCTTAATAAGGTGTCTTCTTTTTCCCTACAAATTATTCTCATTTCTCTATCTCTATAGTAGCCAAAGAATTTTAGTAGTTAAAATAAGCTAGAAACAAATATATTACAAATTCAACCCTTCAACATAACCAAACAAAATCTCATGCCAAGAAAAATTATTACTCCTATCCCAATCCTAGGTCAGAAATAAACATCAACCAAATTTCCTTAGCAAACAATATAAAGGGAATTACAAAAATAACACAAACTTTTAGTTAAGTCAGATTTAAAGAAATTCATGCAAATAACTAATCTCTTAAGTAAAAGTAGTCATTTAAAACAAGCCTTTTTAAGATCAATGACAATAGACCAAGAAAACTTAAAAGCCTTGGACCATTGACTTTGACTAAGGTTGAGGTTCCAAATACTATTCAAATGATTGATGACTTCCTGGGAGTTTGTTAAAATCTTATACAACTTCTTAGGGACACTTTTAAGAAAACTAGATACATCAACCCACATAAGATTCTCATATATTTTAGTGTTGAATCTGATAGGCCTTATAATTTTTTTTGTGGTTCTAGTAAGTCATTTCAAGTTTTGGGCATTTTGAAGGTCACTTGGAAGCTAGGGTTTGTTAAAATTTGCATTTAAGTTTCACCAAGTCTAAAAACCTCTTTAAACCCTAGTAGTTTTGGGATATCATATCTACTTATATATGCTTTCAGTCAAAAAAATGAGATAAATTCTCAAAAGATCTTCAAAATTTGAGTGCCTCCATTATCAAGAAGCTAATAATTATATTAGATAATTTATTAGATCTTGTTAATTTGTCACATTTTATAAGTACTGTTATTATAATTTTTGAACACCAAAGTTTTGATTAAAATTTGATCAGTAAGTAATATTTAAAAATGTTTTTAAGTATTTTGTAATCAAAGGTAACTCTACTTGTACAAGTGGATTTTTTTCCTACCATAAAATTGTAAGAATGATATATACAATAGATTAATTGGATTAAAGTATGTCAATGCAAGCTATGGAGTTCCATATTGCACATAGAAGTAAAGAATATGTGATAGTTTTTAACACAAATGAGAATTGGGTTTTACAAACTAAATTTTGCATAAATGCAATAAATAGTAGGAGACAATTCAATCAAAGTGAATAATTGAAATACCTAATTTATGGTGAATATGAAATGAGCTTCATATTTGTAATTTTTTGGTCTATAACTAATTAATTTCTTATTCATTTACAATAGAAGTTAATGTACTAGTGGATAGAAATATAAAGTAGGGTATTCACCTCTTAGAATCTTTCTAATCTTGAATCACCAATATTTGTATTAAAATTATGTCACTATGGATGTATACTAGCTCTTTTGGATAATTGAGATGAAAAATGAATAGTGGTCATGAAATACACAAACTTTTACTTTAAAATTTGGACATATTCAAGGATTCTGGTACAAATAGGTAGAAGAATAAACTTATTGGAACACAATCACCATAAAAAAAACTATCAACTCTCATAGGATATAGAGGTTATGTGAGAAGGCCATATTAAAAAAAAAAAACATATCTTAAAGTACGAGATGTAAAAAATCATGATTCACAAGAGATTCAATAGATCATTTAGTGCCATCAATTGGTTCTTCAAGAACCAAATAGCTTACATAGATAGTCAAAGACCACAACCATTCTATTGAATTAATTGCAATAATTATTCCTCCTACCTTTTGACCTTAACATTGTCCTTGTAAATAAAAGCATAGAATTAAAAGATGGTCTAAGAAATGTTGGAATAGGAATTGTTCATCCTAATAAAAGTGCATATTCATATCTAGTTCCTAAGGTTAAAAATGATGATGAGTCACAAAGAATGTGCCTATATTATAGGGAACTCAATAAGTTGACCCTCAAAGATATTGATTGATTGTTGGTTGAATCGAATCATGCATTCTCCTAAATACTAAGTTAGATGTAGGTTTGATGTATCATAAAATTTGACTAAAGGGGAGGATGTGCATAAGAATACCTTCATTACACATGAGGCTCATCATGAATTCTCAATTATCCACTTTGGTCAAACTAACACTTTGTCTTCTTTACAAACCCTCATGAATTTAATTTTACACCCATTTCTTTGGAAACTTGTTTAGGTGATCTTTGATGACATTTATATCTATAATAGAATATGGGAGGGACATTTGTAGCTTGTTTACAATATATTATAGGGACTAAAAACTAACAAACTCCATTTAAAAAATATATGTTTCCTCAAGGTAAAAGAAGCAGAGTGTTTGTGGCATGCAATGCCACATTAAAGTGCTAAGGTGAACCCTAGAATATTTTAGCATTCATAGAGTGGCAAAAACCTAAAAACATCAAATGTTTAAGAATAATTTTGGGTGTTATAGAATACCATACAAGAGTTTCTCTCAACTATGCTTGCATGGTAGCACCCTTAAGAATATTGTTGAATACGGATCCAATTGAACATGGCCAAAGGAAGAAACCCAAGCATTCCAAAAACTAAAATGGGCTCTTACCTCCACCCCTATGATAGCTACCTTAAACCTTCTTATGATATTTTGGGTAGAATGTGATGCTTTGAGACATGGGATTGGGACAATATTAACATAGGAAAGGTTTCCCTTAACATTTGAGAGTTAAAAAATGAAAGGATAGAGTTTATAAGGCCCACACATGAGAAATAAATGTTGGATATCATTCACAGAGTCAAATAATGATGCCAATACCACAAAGGAATGCATTTCAAAATCAAGAAAGACCATTGCATATATTGGAGAAACAATCATCTTTGGAAGGGCAACAAAAATGGGTCACCAAGATGCTAGAGTATGAATTTGAAGTTAATTACAAAGAAAGGCAGTCCGGATAATATTTTAATTGGTGCTCTTTCGCGATAGGACTTTTAGGAAAAAAAATAATGAGTTATTGATTTATTGCATCTTGAATATGTATAAGCAACATGGCTATGGTGGCAACACAAACCTCTGAGAAATAAGTTTATTCAACAACTTGAATAGAATATATGTTCTTAAGCTAAGTATGTTCTAAAAGGAGATTCCTTATGGAATAGATTTAAGAGCATTTCAAGGGTAAAATGTTCTTACATCACCCAAAAGTTTATGTTTGGGCATGACTATCTTGTTTGCACATATTATCTTAATTATGTTTATTAGTGTTTTATTCAATGTGCAAGATCTTCGTCACATATTTAATGTGGTTCACCCAATCCGGGCTACATCCACAAAACCGTAGCCATCCAATGATTTTATTATGCAGTGTAAAACATATTACAATCTTGCTAATAATGCCATACTGCAACCGCCATCCAAACCGCTTATAACAAGCCTTTAGAAGCTTCCAAAATTAGGGTTTTTACAAAGTCAATTTTTTTTCTTTTCGGTGATTTTTCTTTTATTTGGTGACGACGCGAAAAGACGGGGATTTTTTTTTTCCTCGGGCGCTACGGCTCCAGACCCCAACAAGGATACATGCCGGGTGTACAGTATAGCATGATCAGTCACCACATACCACAACAATCTCCCACTTGGAGACTGATCCTGGACGACACCACTACACTTACAACTCCCACTAGAAATAATCACCTTGGACCCTGTTGCTCAGTTATACTTGAATTCAACCTTGAAGGCCACCCGAAGCTGAAGAGGAGCTCAACTTCTCCCGTGTCACTGCCTTCATAAACATATCTACTGGATTGGCATCTGTATGTATCTTGTCCAGTTTGACCTGTCCATCCTCCAACACTGACTGGATGAAATGATATCTCAACTGTATGTGTTTGGTTTTAGAATGCAAGGCAAAATTATTTGCAAGATTTATAGCACTATGGCTGTCTATAAACAAGTAATTTTTAGCCTGTTGTTTTCCCAACTCTTCCATGAAAAGTTGTGGCCATATCATCTCCTTTTCTGCCTCTGTTGCAGCAACATACTCTGCCTCCATGGTGGATAAAACAACCACCTTTTGCAACCGAGAAATCCAACTCCTTGTTGTCCCACCAACTGTAAATACATAACCTGTGGTACTCCACCTGGTATTTATATCCCTTGCTAGATCTGAGTCAACATAGCCTTTTAAATCAATATTAGAGCCCCCAAAACATAAACAGTTATTGGATGTACCTCTCAAGTACCTGAAAATCTATTTTATTGCATTCTGATGCTCAACACCAGGATGACTCATATACTTGCTAACAACTCCTACAACATGTGCAATATCTAGTCCTGTGCATACCATGGCATACATTAAACTACCTACAGTTGAAGCATATGGTACCTTGGACATTTTTTCTTCCTCCTCTTGTGTCTTTGGACACATATCCTTAGTCAATTTAACATGACTGGGCAAAGGTGTGCTGACAACTTTTGCATTCTCGATATGAAATCTTTGTAACACCTTTTCAACATAATCAACCTGAGATAAAAACAATTTTATGTTTTTCCTATCTCTTGTAATCTTCATACCAAGGATTTGCTTTGCTGCCCCCAAATCCTTCATAGCAAATGAATTTGCTAACTGCTATTTTAACTCCCTTATGTGATCCATGTTAGATCCCACTACAAGCATATCATCAACATATAAACATAAGATAATGTAGTTATTATCATCTAACCTCTTAAAATAAACACAATGGTCTGAATTACACCGACTATAGCTTTGCTCAGCCATAAAACTATCAAATTTAATATACTATTGCTGAGGTGCTTGCTTCAAGCCATATAGACTTTTCTTCAATCTGCACACAAGTTTCTCCTTACCTTTGACCTCAAATCCTTGTGGTTGTTCCATATATATTTCCTCTTCCAAATCACCATGGAGAAATGTTGTTTTAACATCAAGTTGTTCTAAATGCAAATTTTCAGCAGCCACAATAATTATAATAGTACGAATAGAAGTCATTTTAACAATGGGAGAAAAGATCTCATCAAAATCAATACCCTTTTTCTGTGCAAATCCCTTTACAACTAATATGGCTTTAAATATTTTCTTAACTCCATCCTTCTCTTTCAGCCTATAAACCCATTTGTTTGGTAAAACCTTTTTACCTGCAGACAACTTGCATAATTCCCAAGTCTGATTTTTCAACAAGGAGTCCATTTCTTCTTCCATTCCATGCTCCCATTGAACCTTGGTATCCACCTGCATAGCTTCATTATAACATTTCGGTTCACCAGCATCAGTTAATAAAATAGAATACAAAGAGGGAGAAAATATTTCTGGAGGTCTACTTATCCTTGAAGATCGTCTAACATTCATTGGAGTGTGGTATTTGTTGTTACCGTTGTTACGCAGAGTGAGGAACCATCAAACATTGTTGTTTAGGTGTCATCCAACACTACATAATCATTTTATTTCTCTCATGCCAACGCGAACTCCGATACTCTGTACAACACTTTCATTGAATACGACATCCCCGCTTCTCACAATTTTTTTTATTTTTAAAAACTTTAAAGCCTATAAATCAAATCACTATCAATGCCATATTCAACAAATATACACTTCTTTTATTTTGCATCAATCTTGGTTTTATTTTCAGAATCTACATGTGCGAATTCTTCACAACCGAAGGTTTTGAGAAAAGAATAACTCACCTTCTTACCTTTCCATGCTTCCTCTGGAATACCACAACCCAAAGATTAGAGGGACCTCTATTAATTAAATAAACAGTAGTGTTTACAGTCTCTGCCCACATTTTAAAGGCATCCCAACATGCAATCTCGTCCGTACACTCCATTATTGCTTTTGTTATGATGAAGCTACCGTATTTTCCTGTGGAGTCCTTGGAACCATTTTTTGCCTAAAAATACCATTAGAGGAACAATAGTCTTCAAACTCTTTGCTACAATACTCACCACCATTATCAGATCTGAGACATTTTAACTTTTTACCTATCTCATTTTCAACCAAGCTTCTCCATTTCTTAAAAGTTTCAAATACATCGGATTTTTTCCTAAGGAAATAAATCCATACCTTCCTTGTTGCATCATCAATAAAAGTGACATAGTATTGAGAGCCATTGAGAGAAGATACTGAGCTGGTCCCCATTAGCTATCCATATATATATGCATGTAAACTTCAATTCTCTCTCCTTTATTTCCCATCCCAGAAAACTTCTTTTTATTTTCCATACTACAATCCTGTGGTGGAACTACCGCTTAACACATTTCAGGACCTAGTAAAACATTCTTTGAATGAAGTACTTCATACCTTTGCACTCATATTCCCAAGTCTATTATGTCACAAAGCGGTCGATTCAAATCCATAGTACCGCCCCTCATTTTTCTGCCTCACGGGAACTACAACTGTTCTGAACATTGATTTTGATTCGTTAAATAGCAAAGTAGAAGGAATAGTATGACCGCATTAAAGATATGGGGTAAGGTGCTCACTTTCACACCTTTGCTTACCACTCAAGGCACCTTTGTAACCTTCCAATTTTTATCACTAAATGTAACAGCACAACCTTCATCATCTAGTTGCCTTGCTGAAATTAAATTTCTTTTTAACTTTGGAATGTGCGCTACCTCATGTAGTAGCCAATGATTCACATTCTGCAATTTAATCTTGATTCTTCCCTTTCAAACAATCTGACAGGGTTCGTTATCTCCCAAATAAACCAGCCCAAAATCCCCTTGAACCTAATCAAGAAAATAACTTATATGGGGCGTAGCATGAAATGAAGCCCCTAAATCTAACACCCAAGAATCATCAACATTATCAAAGGAAAGAATCAAAGCATCTTCATTAGATTTATTACTTACCACATTTGCCTCTTTATTGCCTTCCTTTTTGTCTCATTTTTTATTTTTTTGAGACCAACAATCTTTCTTTAAATGACCTGGCTTACCACAGTACTAGCAATCCCTCTTGTCTCTAGATTGGGAAATTTTGTCCTTTGATTTTCCTCATGAATTCCCATGACTTCCTTTAAGGCAATTGTTTCTGTTCTGCCCCTTTTCTCTCGTGATTCAACATCACCGATGTGATGTCTACCCGGAAGCTTTCTCTCCTATGAATTTTCTCACCAAAATAAACACCATCATCAAATTTTAATGTATTCAACCAGAAACATATATAATTTTAACAAACTATTACCAAGCATTCCAACTTTCTCGCAAATAAATTAAATCAAAAGAGCCCTAACTTTAATAAAGTTTACTACTTGCTAAGTTAATTCACCTGCAGTAACCGTATTAAACTCATTTAAATGGTCAAACAACCTAATTCACCTTCACCATTTCACATTAAATAAACACTTCATAAGAAATACCTTATTCAAAGTGGAAGGCTTTTCATATAACTTCACCAGGGTTTCCATCAACTCTTGAGTTGTCTTTGCTATTGTAATATTGAATGCCACTGATTGTGCCAGGCATAAACGAATGGCTCCCAGTGCCTTTCTATCCAAAATTTTCCATTCCTCATCACTCATTGTTGCTAGTTTCTTGGCTATTCCTTCCAATGGCCTCCATAAATCCTTCTGATAGAAATAATCCTCCATTTGCATCTTCCATAACTGATAGTTTTGCACATTGAATTTATCTACCTTCAATTTACCGTCGTCTGCCATTGCTCCCACTTAACCGTGAGACTCCCACTCAACTATGAGACTTTTCTGCAAATGATAATCGAACACAACCCACTTTGATACCACTTGTTAGGGTTAGAAAAACATATATCTAATAGTTAAATGCATATTTGATCAATAAAATAGAGAAATAAAACACAAAAAATTATAGCATAAATAAGACAAAAATAATTTAACATGGTTCACCCAATTTGGGCAACATCCACAAAACCGCAACCATCCAATGATTTTATTATCCAGTGTAAAACATATTACAATCTTGCTAATAATGCCATATTGCAACCCCCATCCAAACCACTTATAACAAGCCTTTTAGAAGCTTCCAGAATTAGGGTTTTTACAAAGTCAGTTTTTTTTCTTTTCGATGATGACGAGAAAAAAATGAGATTTTTTTTTTTTTGGGGGTTGCAGCCCCGAACCCCCACCTTGGGCCCAACCTGGCCCCAGACCCCAACAAGGATACATGTTGGGTGTACAGTATAGCATGATCAGTCGCCACATACCACAACATTTCTCTCAACTATGCTTGCATGGTAGCACCCTTAATATTGTTGAATAAGGATCCAATTGAACATGGCCACAGGAAGAAACCCAAGCATTCCAAAAACTAAAATGGGCTCTTACTTCCACCCCCTATGATAGCTACCTTAAACCTTCTTATGATATTTTGGGTAGAATGTGATGCTTTGAGACATGGGATTGGGACAATATTAACAGAGGAAAGGTTTCCCTTAACATTTGAGTGTTAAAAAATGAAAGGATAGAGTTTATAAGGCCCACACATGAGAAATAAATGCTGGATATCATTTATAGAGTCAAATAATGATGCCAATACCACAAAGGAATGCATTTCATGAAGTTGATATTTGGAATTGGAACAAATATGTTCCTCATTGTGCAAAACTAGTTCCACATACACACATCTTCTAAGGGCATAGTTCATGTTGATAAACCTAATGTTATTTCCCTTAAACATCCAATTTGTGTCTTTCAATGCATACTCTACATGTGAGATAACCCCTTGTTCATTTGACCTATTATCATCCCTAAATATGGTACAATAAATTCTCTTTGTGTCTAATAATTATCAATTAAAATTTACCATCTTATCTCAAATGCACAACTAGGACTTCCAGGGTTCTTAAAGATCAATTTCATAGTAGAAATACAAATTTCTTTTTGAAGGAATTAGGGGTTATATAAAAATTTGTGGCTAATTTTTTGGAACATCAACAAAATAAATGAGGAATGGTTAAGACCCTAGGGATCTTACATTCATTAGCCATTTTGACACAACGACAAGAGGGAATATCGAAATGCTTTGTTACAAGGTTACTAATGTTGGATAATTTGGATGTAATATTGTTGGTTGTGGACACACTCACCAAGTATGTACATTTATGTGGGCTCTCTCATCCATTTAAAGTTAGTAAATCGGTGAAAGTACTCATGGAAAAGGTATGAAAACTCCATGAAATTCTTGAATACCATATTTTGGACCGACTTATGTATAGCGCAGAGAACAAAACTAGAGCATAGATCATTTTATCACTCTCAATAATATTTCCAAACATAAATTGTGAATAAATGTTTGGAAGGATTTATTCATTACTTTTTCCCAATTGAACAAGCACAATCATCTAAATGGATTTTACCTACAAAATGGAAGTATAGTGCATCCTTACACACATCAACAAATATGACTCTGTTTGAGGCTCTTTATAGCTAGCCACACCATCTAATACTTCTTTACAAGGTCATCCCAAATCTTGTGTCATTGACAATCACATTCATTGCCAATAGAAAAGCCTTCAAATCCTTAAGAAGAATTTGATTATGGCTCATAATAAGATGAAATGGCAAGGACATCAATATTGCAAAGTGAGGCATTTTAAGAAAGGGGATTTGACATTAGTTTGATTGCAATCCTACAAACAAAGACACCATAAGAATACTGAGAACATCAAGCCATTGCCTAAATTTTATGGGCCCCATAGGGCTTTCTTCCATATTGATAGTGTAGCTTATAAGTTGGAACTTCTACTCTCTAACAAAATTTATCTTGTGTTTGCAATCTCCTGCCCAAAGAAAGTAATAGGTAGCGACATTTAAGTTCAATTGGAATTTCCCATTGAGAGAGATCAGGAAGGTAGGTTTATTATTGATCCAATGCATTGAATGAGAAACAAGTTAAGTTGCGACAAAACTGGGCCATTTTTGAATTCTTAATTAGCTATGAGAATTTTCCTACAAAAGATGTGACATGTGAAGATGGTGGGTTCATACAAGAGCATATAGAGTTAATAAATGTTGAGGCAACACTTTTTTGAAGGGTACAAACATGTTATGCCCCCAATTTCTTACGTTTGTAGGTGTGCTAACCTTATAGGTCATAGAAAAGATATGAAAACTCCATGAAACTCTTGAATATCATATTTTGGACTGACTTATTTATAGTATAAGGCACAAAACTAGAGCATAGAACATCTTATTTATCACAATAATATTTCCGAACATAAATTGTAAACAAATTTTTGGAAGGATTATTCATTAAGTTTCCCCAAATGAACAAGCACAATCATCCAAATGGATTTTACCTACAAAATGGTGGTATAATGCTATTAGAAATCTGAAATAGACTGAATAACCTAAGGAACTTTTAAAGAGAAAATCAAAGTTACATAAACTGGAAAAACATAAGAATGCCAACCAGAACTCCAAGAGATTATGCAATGTCAATGTGACAAAATTGCATTAAGAGCTTCCAAGTTGAAAAGATACAATGAAAATATGCATGAATGGATGCAAATACAAGCTAGGTAGTGAGTTTATATAGAACTTAGGAGATGAGGTAGGTGGAAAATCCAACCAATAGGAATCAACCACAAAAAAGTGGAGATGGACCACCAAAAGTTGAGGATGCCACCAAAAGTTGAAAGTGGTTCCACCCTTTAAGGAAGGGGACATCACACACTTATCTCCTAGTAATAAACTCACTTTATTATCCTAAACAAGTTTAATAAAAGTGTAGGAAAAACTTAGGACTAAGGGAAAATAAATTAACCCACTAGGAAAATAAAAACCTACACCAACAAATGCATCCTTACACACATCAACAAAGATGACTCTATTTGAGGATATTTATAGCTAGCCACACAATATAATACTTCTTTATACGTTTATCCTAAATCTTCTACCATTGACAATCACATTCATCGCCAATAGAAAATCCTTCAAATCCTTAAGAAAAATTTGATTATGGCTCATACTAGGATGAAAAGGAAAGGACATCAATATTGCAAAGCGAGGCATTTTGAGGAAGGAGATTGAACATTCATTATATTGCAATCTTACAAACAAAGAGTACTTAAGAATAATGAGAATATTAAGCCATCGCCTAAATTTTATGGGACCCATAGGGCTCTCTTCCAAACTGATAGTGTAGCTTATAAGATAGAACTTCTACTCTTAACAAAATTCATCTTGTGTTTGCTATCTCTCGCCCCAAGAAAGTAATAGGTAGCAAGATTCAAGTTCAATTGGAATTGCCCCTTGAGTGAGATAAGGAAGGTAAGTTTATTATTGAATCAATGCATTGAATGAGAAACAAGTGAAGTCACCACAAAACTAGGCCATTTTTGAATTCTTAATCAAGGTGCTGACAAGAAGTTGAGTCCACTTTTTGGCCAAAAAGTGGAAGTGTTTTCCCTAATT
>VDFB02277543.1:0-52640 GCA_007258455.2 Sequoia sempervirens
TTGTATCACTATTGATTCAAACTAAGCTAACACCATACCGGGCAACCTATCTTTGTTTGCAGAAGCATCACTGTTGCTTTTCCAAGTTTTGCCTTCAGGTCTGAAGTGGATGAGGCAGATAGTTGGTAGTTCCTGCAGGAGGCATTAATTCCAAAAGTTTAACCTTATTGATTTTGTCTATTAGTGAGGGTGAAAACGAGTCAATGACAGCCATGTCCCAACAATTGACATTTTTTGCCTCACAGGTGTTACATCACCTTTGTAAAGCGCTTTTATCTTGTTATGAGGTGGGTTGTGGAAAATTGTGATGTTGAAATCTTTAAGCACAAATTGTGGAATGCATGCAATTATGTCTAAAATATTCGTAATATAATATAATATAACTCAATATAATTTATTTTATTTCTATTTTTATTATTTAACAATTGATCAATCCTGCTGGAAAGTTTGGAATTATTCATGAAATTTAGTGCTCAGAGTTGGTATATTGCACGATTTTCTAGCATTATTTAAAAAAAATCAGTATTTTATATCATATTTCTGTATGAAATGCATTTTATATTTTTTCTTATAACTCAATTCGAACTCCTATGCAAAAAGTTCCCCGTGACTCTTCTTGAACACCCACAAATGGTAATTTTTGGTGAAAGTTGAAACAACTTAGAAAAATCCAGATGACATAATTCATTATGATTCATGTTTACTTTCAGCGTTTGTAATATTTATACTCAGGGCGAAACACTATCTTAGTTATGGCACCCATTGCAAACTGCAGATCCTCTCATTGGCATTTGTGTTTAAAAACCAGTGGAAGACATAGGTGAGGATTTCATTGTGTAGAAGGCTTTGAAAATGCATGGTAAATTGTTGAGTTATCCTCAGTTTTAAAACCCTTTGTTTTGGGTCTGACAGAATTTGCTCCCCACAAAAGAATGAATTTAACATCTGTAAAAGAGCTCTATGAAAATTGTCATCACGTCATTATGGTTGGAACTAGCCTATCAAATTTCAGTCCAAGCCTATTGTGAAAACTTTAGTAACACTATCAAAAGGAGCATGAACAAACAAAAATGAGAAGAAATAACATTGAAAGGGCAGATTGTCATAATGTCATGAACATGAAATTGTGATTGAAGAGAAAAGAAGCTATTCAACCACTTCATTATTACAAATATCTTTGCGTTAATTCGAAGTATTTGTTAAGCATTTTTCCGTAGTTGAGAAGTACCTTTCTTACGTTCACTACATTACCTTGTATTTTTTTATTGCTTTTCATAGCCAGGCAATTGAACTGTGATATGACGAATCTGTTATCTCTGCAAGGGAACTTCTCATCCATTGCTCTCCTTCATTGCAGAAAAAGGTGTGGCCCTTAATGTTAAATGGCTGGTTAAGCTTTCTATTTTCAAAATTATGAACTAATATTATTAGAATTCATCATAATCAAGTGGATTATACATTAGATTGTAAACTTTTAACTATTTAAAGGTAAAGTTTAGGTTGTTGTAAAAGTAATAGTATATTTAGTTATTATTTTTTTGCTAAAGAATAATTTGGGTGAGGGACTCAAGAACCCCCACCAAAAAGAACATAGCATAAGATTCTAGATTTTGATAGTTAGAGGCTTACTAGATCCCTACATAAAAGTGCTCTTTTGGCATTAAGATGCCATTTCATAAAAAAAAAAACTAGAACCTAATTATTATTCAAACCCTATTTTATTTAGCGTGGTATAGGGAGTGGCTAGTCTTATGTAGGGGCTTTAGGATCAATTGGAATATTATCCACAAGATTCAAAATTAAGAGCCCTTAGATTTTCAATGGCCGCCTTTGGGGTGGGGCTGGAGAATCCCCCCAACAACTCAATGACATAGGATTTTTTTTGCCATGTGGCATTATTAGAAGACATTTACTATTTTTTAGCATTAGTTGTTGCCTTCGATAAAATCGATAGAACCATTTGATTGTCAAGACTCCTAAAAATTCTCAATAGCACCTTGTGAGAAAATTAAGGAAGTTCATTAGGTGGCTTGCTCTCTATGGGAGCAAAGAGGGAAAATCACATTGGTCTAATGCTCAGGTTTATTGCAAGAACTATGGGAGGTAGGGATGACAAATTATGTAGGCCATACCTAATTTCCATCCAAAATTTTTAAATACAAAGATTACTATTGCCACCAATCCTCAAGTTAGTAATTGTTGTCATCTCCATAGATAATCACACTAAGACAAAAATCCATTTCTTCCAATAGACATTCTAAGACAACATGAAGTGTAAAGAGTTGGCAAATTCTTTCATAATGTTTGAGAGCCTTACTAGGTTCTAATTTAGTAGATGAAAATGGTCTGTAATTGTTTCTTCCAATTTACTTTTTCTTGGCTCTAGTGATCTTGTGGAGCAAGAAGGCATTTGTTGTGGTAGATAATATTATAACATAGTTTAGGCTTTATGCTATATCTTAAACATTTCACCTTCCAACTGATTGTCGAGGATCAACCAAGAGACAACACCTTTTAAATTTTCATAGAGGATTTTACTTCCATTTCTTTGATTGATGTCCACATTCTCATAACTAGATTCACATGCTAGCATTGGTGATCTCTAGAGAAATATATTCTATGAATTTAGAGAAAGTTTGGTTGCACTCAGAACCTCCTTTGGATTTTCTTGACCATCTCCTTCCTACTCTCCCTCATCTCTCCTATCCTCCTTCCCTTTCCATTATCTAGTTGTTTGCATTAAAAATAATAATTAAAAATTATTATTATTTTTTTAAAGGGGTAAACGCTTTTGATCTAGAGCTATGAATCGGTGAGGTCACAAACGGGGGACCTCATCCTCAATATAAATTCTCAACAATTACACCCCAATGGGGTTTGAACCTTGATGGCAAGAATAACAATGCAACAACTTAACCATCACACCATGCCACTATTGGCGATCAAAAATTGTTTTTTAATATAAAGGCAATTTTTTTTATTTAAAACGACAATAGATTACAAAGTAGGTGTGCCAATCTTTAAAAGTCTCAAAGCATTCCAGTTCAAAAAAATCCAGAAAATTGAAATGGACTAAAAATTATCAATCAATAAGAGGATGAACCCTCCAAGCCAAAAGGCAAGGTATAATCATTTGTTCCATTGAATATTGTACATGCTTGGACTACCGAAAGTAATCAAGAACCATCATATCACCACACTATTAGGAATCAAGAATCCTTAAGAGGCATTGTAGTCAAAATTCTCAAGAACACTAGTTTTTGCACAAGTCCTAGATAGGCCAATTTTGATTATTTCAAGTATCAATCTTGAGGTCATTCCAATTAGAAGTTGATATAGTAAAAAAATGAACACTTGATCTCCTCCCCTTATGGTATGGTTCCACTTAACAACATTCAAACCAAAAATGAGGACATTGATATCTTTGTCACATTCATCTAGTTGTCATTATTGAATTTGAGAGATTTCTTTTTGAAATGATCAACCAAAATTTTAGACTAAGATTCTAGAATAATATTGGTACAATGCTTTAGCTTAGCTTCTAAAAGTTCTTGGCGAATGGTTATAGCCTCAACAAAATTATTGGAACCAACATCAAAACTACCAAAAAATTAGAAGTTGACCCAACCATTATGGCTATGACAAACACCTCTCACATCAACATTAATTTTAACCAAGCCTAGAGGAGGATGTTCCCATTTAGTAAGTTGAGATCCTTGAGGATTATTATTGGAATAGGCAAACGAGGGAGAAGCCATAGGAATACCAAGTCTCATTAGAAAATTGAATTCCCACCAAAAATTCACTTGATAATCTTGAATCCAAACTAAATAGGTTTATTTTAGATTGACTATAATTCTTCCCCAAATTTGAATTATATGCCTAGAAGAACAATTGAGAACCCTTTGATTATGTCCTAGTCAACTATTCCAAAAAATCATCCTAAGATCAATATCATACACAAAATTAAGGGCTTTTAGGTTGAAAGAGGGTTGTAGTTGATTTGCAAGATAGTCCTTGATAGAATCATAACTATTCCATGATATTCTCAACAAATCACACCATAAATAACAAAGAGAAGTGACAAAGGGGGTAGGCTAAAAGAAAATGACTCCTAGACTCTTCATCTTGAAGGTAGAGGATACATCTATTTGATTCAACAACCTAACGTTGCTAGAGATTATGATGAAGACATTTATCTAAAGTTTCAAGCCACATGAAAGCATTAACTTTTGACCAACATTTAGGTTGTTAGAGCTTTTTCTAAAGCTCAAAGTTCTTAACTTCTAGGCTTTCTACCAAATGAGTTTTATAACCAGTTTGTACTATGTAGATATTAGAACCTTTCAAATCTCACCCAAGAAAATCTAAATGTCCATCTAAAGAAACCTTCTAGGAAGCTAAAATATGAGTTGATGGTCAATAAAAAGAGAGAATTATTGACCTAGCTAAAGATTTGTATGTTTCCATTTCCAAATCGTTAGACTATTTTGCATGACCTCATACTGAAAATTAGAAACATAACTCTAGCCGACTTCAACACATTTATATTTTATTTTTTGAATTGATTGTCTATTACTAAAATAAAAACAACAAGTTACAATATGATTTAGTTGCCCACATGGACAATCATAGTTCAAGGACACATGTCAACCCAATGAGGACAAAGCAACAAATACAACTTTACAATACTATCAAAACATCACAAAAACAAGACCAACCTAAGTAGTTGAACCAAAAAAAGATAATAGTATATAACACCATGTAGTGAAAATTTATCATTTATTATAACGTTCATCATAGCTATCAATTCCTTTGAAGGTACCAATGAGAGGATAAATTACAAAAATAACATTTTTTTCTAACAATCTTTATATCAACACCATCAAAAAAGATTTTCTTTTCCTTAAGCCCCACACCTTCCAACAACATATCACAGGAAAAATTCTCATTATAACTATTTCAGAATTTCATGTATTGCTTAACAAAATTGTCATTCACTATATTGGCATCATGAGGCCGAAATTTGGTTGTTTTGATCTTTGATCTGTTAAGTAATTCTTGTCACTCATCCATTAGCTCCAAGAATTTCTTTTTGGAAACTTCAAGAGTCATGGTAACTTGCACAACAATATTGCGAAAGGCGAGTCTTCTAGAAGCCTTAATAAGGTGTCTTCTTTTTCCCTACAAATTATTCTCATTTCTCTATCTCTATAGTAGCCAAAGAATTTTAGTAGTTAAAATAAGCTAGAAACAAATATATTACAAATTCAACCCTTCAACATAACCAAACAAAATCTCATGCCAAGAAAAATTATTACTCCTATCCCAATCCTAGGTCAGAAATAAACATCAACCAAATTTCCTTAGCAAACAATATAAAGGGAATTACAAAAATAACACAAACTTTTAGTTAAGTCAGATTTAAAGAAATTCATGCAAATAACTAATCTCTTAAGTAAAAGTAGTCATTTAAAACAAGCCTTTTTAAGATCAATGACAATAGACCAAGAAAACTTAAAAGCCTTGGACCATTGACTTTGACTAAGGTTGAGGTTCCAAATACTATTCAAATGATTGATGACTTCCTGGGAGTTTGTTAAAATCTTATACAACTTCTTAGGGACACTTTTAAGAAAACTAGATACATCAACCCACATAAGATTCTCATATATTTTAGTGTTGAATCTGATAGGCCTTATAATTTTTTTTGTGGTTCTAGTAAGTCATTTCAAGTTTTGGGCATTTTGAAGGTCACTTGGAAGCTAGGGTTTGTTAAAATTTGCATTTAAGTTTCACCAAGTCTAAAAACCTCTTTAAACCCTAGTAGTTTTGGGATATCATATCTACTTATATATGCTTTCAGTCAAAAAAATGAGATAAATTCTCAAAAGATCTTCAAAATTTGAGTGCCTCCATTATCAAGAAGCTAATAATTATATTAGATAATTTATTAGATCTTGTTAATTTGTCACATTTTATAAGTACTGTTATTATAATTTTTGAACACCAAAGTTTTGATTAAAATTTGATCAGTAAGTAATATTTAAAAATGTTTTTAAGTATTTTGTAATCAAAGGTAACTCTACTTGTACAAGTGGATTTTTTTCCTACCATAAAATTGTAAGAATGATATATACAATAGATTAATTGGATTAAAGTATGTCAATGCAAGCTATGGAGTTCCATATTGCACATAGAAGTAAAGAATATGTGATAGTTTTTAACACAAATGAGAATTGGGTTTTACAAACTAAATTTTGCATAAATGCAATAAATAGTAGGAGACAATTCAATCAAAGTGAATAATTGAAATACCTAATTTATGGTGAATATGAAATGAGCTTCATATTTGTAATTTTTTGGTCTATAACTAATTAATTTCTTATTCATTTACAATAGAAGTTAATGTACTAGTGGATAGAAATATAAAGTAGGGTATTCACCTCTTAGAATCTTTCTAATCTTGAATCACCAATATTTGTATTAAAATTATGTCACTATGGATGTATACTAGCTCTTTTGGATAATTGAGATGAAAAATGAATAGTGGTCATGAAATACACAAACTTTTACTTTAAAATTTGGACATATTCAAGGATTCTGGTACAAATAGGTAGAAGAATAAACTTATTGGAACACAATCACCATAAAAAAAACTATCAACTCTCATAGGATATAGAGGTTATGTGAGAAGGCCATATTAAAAAAAAAAAACATATCTTAAAGTACGAGATGTAAAAAATCATGATTCACAAGAGATTCAATAGATCATTTAGTGCCATCAATTGGTTCTTCAAGAACCAAATAGCTTACATAGATAGTCAAAGACCACAACCATTCTATTGAATTAATTGCAATAATTATTCCTCCTACCTTTTGACCTTAACATTGTCCTTGTAAATAAAAGCATAGAATTAAAAGATGGTCTAAGAAATGTTGGAATAGGAATTGTTCATCCTAATAAAAGTGCATATTCATATCTAGTTCCTAAGGTTAAAAATGATGATGAGTCACAAAGAATGTGCCTATATTATAGGGAACTCAATAAGTTGACCCTCAAAGATATTGATTGATTGTTGGTTGAATCGAATCATGCATTCTCCTAAATACTAAGTTAGATGTAGGTTTGATGTATCATAAAATTTGACTAAAGGGGAGGATGTGCATAAGAATACCTTCATTACACATGAGGCTCATCATGAATTCTCAATTATCCACTTTGGTCAAACTAACACTTTGTCTTCTTTACAAACCCTCATGAATTTAATTTTACACCCATTTCTTTGGAAACTTGTTTAGGTGATCTTTGATGACATTTATATCTATAATAGAATATGGGAGGGACATTTGTAGCTTGTTTACAATATATTATAGGGACTAAAAACTAACAAACTCCATTTAAAAAATATATGTTTCCTCAAGGTAAAAGAAGCAGAGTGTTTGTGGCATGCAATGCCACATTAAAGTGCTAAGGTGAACCCTAGAATATTTTAGCATTCATAGAGTGGCAAAAACCTAAAAACATCAAATGTTTAAGAATAATTTTGGATGTTATAGAATACCATACAAGAGTTTCTCTCAACTATGCTTGCATGGTAGCACCCTTAAGAATATTGTTGAATACGGATCCAATTGAACATGGCCAAAGGAAGAAACCCAAGCATTCCAAAAACTAAAATGGGCTCTTACCTCCACCCCTATGATAGCTACCTTAAACCTTCTTATGATATTTTGGGTAGAATGTGATGCTTTGAGACATGGGATTGGGACAATATTAACATAGGAAAGGTTTCCCTTAACATTTGAGAGTTAAAAAATGAAAGGATAGAGTTTATAAGGCCCACACATGAGAAATAAATGTTGGATATCATTCACAGAGTCAAATAATGATGCCAATACCACAAAGGAATGCATTTCAAAATCAAGAAAGACCATTGCATATATTGGAGAAACAATCATCTTTGGAAGGGCAACAAAAATGGGTCACCAAGATGCTAGAGTATGAATTTGAAGTTAATTACAAAGAAAGGCAGTCCGGATAATATTTTAATTGGTGCTCTTTCGCGATAGGACTTTTAGGAAAAAAAATAATGAGTTATTGATTTATTGCATCTTGAATATGTATAAGCAACATGGCTATGGTGGCAACACAAACCTCTGAGAAATAAGTTTATTCAACAACTTGAATAGAATATATGTTCTTAAGCTAAGTATGTTCTAAAAGGAGATTCCTTATGGAATAGATTTAAGAGCATTTCAAGGGTAAAATGTTCTTACATCACCCAAAAGTTTATGTTTGGGCATGACTATCTTGTTTGCACATATTATCTTAATTATGTTTATTAGTGTTTTATTCAATGTGCAAGATCTTCGTCACATATTTAATGTGGTTCACCCAATCCGGGCTACATCCACAAAACCGTAGCCATCCAATGATTTTATTATGCAGTGTAAAACATATTACAATCTTGCTAATAATGCCATACTGCAACCGCCATCCAAACCGCTTATAACAAGCCTTTAGAAGCTTCCAAAATTAGGGTTTTTACAAAGTCAATTTTTTTTCTTTTCGGTGATTTTTCTTTTATTTGGTGACGACGCGAAAAGACGGGGATTTTTTTTTTCCTCGGGCGCTACGGCTCCAGACCCCAACAAGGATACATGCCGGGTGTACAGTATAGCATGATCAGTCACCACATACCACAACAATCTCCCACTTGGAGACTGATCCTGGACGACACCACTACACTTACAACTCCCACTAGAAATAATCACCTTGGACCCTGTTGCTCAGTTATACTTGAATTCAACCTTGAAGGCCACCCGAAGCTGAAGAGGAGCTCAACTTCTCCCGTGTCACTGCCTTCATAAACATATCTACTGGATTGGCATCTGTATGTATCTTGTCCAGTTTGACCTGTCCATCCTCCAACACTGACTGGATGAAATGATATCTCAACTGTATGTGTTTGGTTTTAGAATGCAAGGCAAAATTATTTGCAAGATTTATAGCACTATGGCTGTCTATAAACAAGTAATTTTTAGCCTGTTGTTTTCCCAACTCTTCCATGAAAAGTTGTGGCCATATCATCTCCTTTTCTGCCTCTGTTGCAGCAACATACTCTGCCTCCATGGTGGATAAAACAACCACCTTTTGCAACCGAGAAATCCAACTCCTTGTTGTCCCACCAACTGTAAATACATAACCTGTGGTACTCCACCTGGTATTTATATCCCTTGCTAGATCTGAGTCAACATAGCCTTTTAAATCAATATTAGAGCCCCCAAAACATAAACAGTTATTGGATGTACCTCTCAAGTACCTGAAAATCTATTTTATTGCATTCTGATGCTCAACACCAGGATGACTCATATACTTGCTAACAACTCCTACAACATGTGCAATATCTAGTCCTGTGCATACCATGGCATACATTAAACTACCTACAGTTGAAGCATATGGTACCTTGGACATTTTTTCTTCCTCCTCTTGTGTCTTTGGACACATATCCTTAGTCAATTTAACATGACTGGGCAAAGGTGTGCTGACAACTTTTGCATTCTCGATATGAAATCTTTGTAACACCTTTTCAACATAATCAACCTGAGATAAAAACAATTTTATGTTTTTCCTATCTCTTGTAATCTTCATACCAAGGATTTGCTTTGCTGCCCCCAAATCCTTCATAGCAAATGAATTTGCTAACTGCTATTTTAACTCCCTTATGTGATCCATGTTAGATCCCACTACAAGCATATCATCAACATATAAACATAAGATAATGTAGTTATTATCATCTAACCTCTTAAAATAAACACAATGGTCTGAATTACACCGACTATAGCTTTGCTCAGCCATAAAACTATCAAATTTAATATACTATTGCTGAGGTGCTTGCTTCAAGCCATATAGACTTTTCTTCAATCTGCACACAAGTTTCTCCTTACCTTTGACCTCAAATCCTTGTGGTTGTTCCATATATATTTCCTCTTCCAAATCACCATGGAGAAATGTTGTTTTAACATCAAGTTGTTCTAAATGCAAATTTTCAGCAGCCACAATAATTATAATAGTACGAATAGAAGTCATTTTAACAATGGGAGAAAAGATCTCATCAAAATCAATACCCTTTTTCTGTGCAAATCCCTTTACAACTAATATGGCTTTAAATATTTTCTTAACTCCATCCTTCTCTTTCAGCCTATAAACCCATTTGTTTGGTAAAACCTTTTTACCTGCAGACAACTTGCATAATTCCCAAGTCTGATTTTTCAACAAGGAGTCCATTTCTTCTTCCATTCCATGCTCCCATTGAACCTTGGTATCCACCTGCATAGCTTCATTATAACATTTCGGTTCACCAGCATCAGTTAATAAAATAAAATACAAAGAGGGAGAAAATCTTTCTGGAGGTCTACTTATCCTTGAAGATCGTCTAACATTCATTGGAGTGTGGTATTTGTTGTTACTGTTGTTGCAGAGTATGAGGAACCACTGAAACATTGTTGTTTGGTGTATCATCCAACACTACATAATCATTTTATTTCTTCTCATGCTACTGCAACTGATACTTGTACAACACTTTCTCATTGAATATGACATCCCTGCTTCTCACAATTTTTTTATTTTTAAAATCCCAAAGCCTATAACCAAACTCATCAATGCCATATCCAACAAATATACATTTCTTTGATTTTGCATCAAACTTTGTTCTATTTTCATAATCTACATGTGCAAATTTTCTTCACAACCGAAGGTCTTGAGAAAAGAATAACTCACCTTCTTACCTGTCCATGCTTCCTCTGGAATACCACAACCCAAAGGATTAGAGGGACCTCTATTGATTAAATAAACAATAGTGTTTATAGCCTTTGCCCACATGTTTAAAGGCAACCCAACCTACAATCTCATAGTCTGTGCACACTCCATTATTGTTTTGTTCATGCATTTAGCCACTTCATTTTCCTGTGGAGTCCTTGGAACCATTTTCTGCCTACGAATACCATTAGAGGAACAATAGTCTTCAAACTCTTTGTTACAATACTCACTACCATTATCAGATCTGAGACATTTTAACTTTTTACCTGTCTCATTCTCAACCAAGCTTCTCCATTTCTTAAAAGTTTCAAATACATTAGATTTCTACCTAAGGAAATAAATCCATACCTTCCTTGTTGCATCATCAATAAAAGTGACATAGTATTGAGAGCCACCGAGAGAAGATACTTGAGCTGGTCCCCATACATCCATATGCATAAACTTCAATTTCTCATCTTTCTTTTGCTTCCCATCCTGGAGAAAACTCTCTTTTGTTTTCCATACACATAACTTTCAGAGAAATCCATATTAACACATTTCAGACCTAGTAAAACATTCTTTGAATGAAGTACTTTCATACCTTTTGCACTCATATTCCCAAGTCTATTATGTCACAGTGCTGATTCAAAATCCATAGCAGCTGTCTGATTTTCTGCCTGCTGAACTACAACTGTTCTTGAACATTGATTTTTATCTGCAATAGCTAAAGTAGAAGGAATAGTATGACCTGCACAAAGATATAAGGTGCCTACTTTCACACCTTTTGCTACCACTAAGGCACCTTTTGTAACCTTCCAATTTTTATCACTAAATGTAACAGCACAACCTTCATCATCTAGTTGCCTTGCTGAAATTAAATTTCTTTTTAACTTTGGAATGTGCGCTACCTCATGTAGTAGCCAATGATTCACATTCTGCAATTTAATCTTGATTCTTCCCTTTCAAACAATCTGACAGGGTTCGTTATCTCCCAAATAAACCAGCCCAAAATCCCCTTGAACCTAATCAAGAAAATAACTTATATGGGGCGTAGCATGAAATGAAGCCCCTAAATCTAACACCCAAGAATCATCAACATTATCAAAGGAAAGAATCAAAGCATCTTCATTAGATTTATTACTTACCACATTTGCCTCTTTATTGCCTTCCTTTTTGTCTCATTTTTTATTTTTTTGAGACCAACAATCTTTCTTTAAATGACCTGGCTTACCACAGTACTAGCAATCCCTCTTGTCTCTAGATTGGGAAATTTTGTCCTTTGATTTTCCTCATGAATTCCCATGACTTCCATAATTGTTTCCCCTCTCCTTTGTTCTACCCCTGTTTTCTGCATTCAAATCACTGCCTGATGTGGATGTTCCACCCGAGCTTTTCCTATGAATTTTCTCACTCAAAATAACACCATCATCAAATTTTAATGTATTCGAACTAGAAACATAATTTTTAACAACCATTACCAAGCTATTCCAACTTTCTGGCAAATAAAATTGAATCAAAAGAGCCCTAACTTCATCAAAGTTTACATTTGCAGAAGTTAATTCACTGGTAACCGTATTAAACTCATTTAAATGATCAACAACTGACCCACCTTCTACCATTTTCACATTAAATAAACACTTCATAAGAAATACCTTATTCAAAGTGGAAGGCTTTTCATATAACTTCACCAGGGTTTCCATCAACTCTTGAGTTGTCTTTGCTATTGTAATATTGAATGCCACTGATTGTGCCAGGCATAAACGAATGGCTCCCAGTGCCTTTCTATCCAAAATTTTCCATTCCTCATCACTCATTGTTGCTAGTTTCTTGGCTATTCCTTCCAATGGCCTCCATAAATCCTTCTGATAGAAATAATCCTCCATTTGCATCTTCCATAACTGATAGTTTTGCACATTGAATTTATCTACCTTCAATTTACCGTCGTCTGCCATTGCTCCCACTTAACCGTGAGACTCCCACTCAACTATGAGACTTTTCTGCAAATGATAATCGAACACAACCCACTTTGATACCACTTGTTAGGGTTAGAAAAACATATATCTAATAGTTAAATGCATATTTGATCAATAAAATAGAGAAATAAAACACAAAAAATTATAGCATAAATAAGACAAAAATAATTTAACATGGTTCACCCAATTTGGGCAACATCCACAAAACCGCAACCATCCAATGATTTTATTATCCAGTGTAAAACATATTACAATCTTGCTAATAATGCCATATTGCAACCCCCATCCAAACCACTTATAACAAGCCTTTTAGAAGCTTCCAGAATTAGGGTTTTTACAAAGTCAGTTTTTTTTCTTTTCGATGATGACGAGAAAAAAATGAGATTTTTTTTTTTTTGGGGGTTGCAGCCCCGAACCCCCACCTTGGGCCCAACCTGGCCCCAGACCCCAACAAGGATACATGTTGGGTGTACAGTATAGCATGATCAGTCGCCACATACCACAACATTTCTCTCAACTATGCTTGCATGGTAGCACCCTTAATATTGTTGAATAAGGATCCAATTGAACATGGCCACAGGAAGAAACCCAAGCATTCCAAAAACTAAAATGGGCTCTTACTTCCACCCCCTATGATAGCTACCTTAAACCTTCTTATGATATTTTGGGTAGAATGTGATGCTTTGAGACATGGGATTGGGACAATATTAACAGAGGAAAGGTTTCCCTTAACATTTGAGTGTTAAAAAATGAAAGGATAGAGTTTATAAGGCCCACACATGAGAAATAAATGCTGGATATCATTTATAGAGTCAAATAATGATGCCAATACCACAAAGGAATGCATTTCATGAAGTTGATATTTGGAATTGGAACAAATATGTTCCTCATTGTGCAAAACTAGTTCCACATACACACATCTTCTAAGGGCATAGTTCATGTTGATAAACCTAATGTTAGTTCCCTTAAACATCCAATTTGTGTCTTTCAATGCATACTCTACATGTGAGATAACCCCTTGTTCATTTGACCTATTATCATCCCTAAATATGGTACAATAAATTCTCTTTGTGTCTAATAATTATCAATTAAAATTTACCATCTTATCTCAAATGCACAACTAGGACTTCCAGGGTTCTTAAAGATCAATTTCATAGTAGAAATACAAATTTCTTTTTGAAGGAATTAGGGGTTATATAAAAATTTGTGGCTAATTTTTTGGAACATCAACAAAATAAATGAGGAATGGTTAAGACCCTAGGGATCTTACATTCATTAGCCATTTTGACACAACGACAAGAGGGAATATCGAAATGCTTTGTTACAAGGTTACTAATGTTGGATAATTTGGATGTAATATTGTTGGTTGTGGACACACTCACCAAGTATGTACATTTATGTGGGCTCTCTCATCCATTTAAAGTTAGTAAATCGGTGAAAGTACTCATGGAAAAGGTATGAAAACTCCATGAAATTCTTGAATACCATATTTTGGACCGACTTATGTATAGCGCAGAGAACAAAACTAGAGCATAGATCATTTTATCGCTCTCAATAATATTTCCAAACATAAATTGTGAATAAATGTTTGGAAGGATTTATTCATTACTTTTTCCCAATTGAACAAGCACAATCATCTAAATGGATTTTACCTACAAAATGGAAGTATAGTGCATCCTTACACACATCAACAAATATGACTCTGTTTGAGGCTCTTTATAGCTAGCCACACCATCTAATACTTCTTTACAAGGTCATCCCAAATCTTGTGTCATTGACAATCACATTCATTGCCAATAGAAAAGCCTTCAAATCCTTAAGAAGAATTTGATTATGGCTCATAATAAGATGAAATGGCAAGGACATCAATATTGCAAAGTGAGGCATTTTAAGAAAGGGGATTTGACATTAGTTTGATTGCAATCCTACAAACAAAGACACCATAAGAATACTGAGAACATCAAGCCATTGCCTAAATTTTATGGGCCCCATAGGGCTTTCTTCCATATTGATAGTGTAGCTTATAAGTTGGAACTTCTACTCTCTAACAAAATTTATCTTGTGTTTGCAATCTCCTGCCCAAAGAAAGTAATAGGTAGCGACATTTAAGTTCAATTGGAATTTCCCATTGAGAGAGATCAGGAAGGTAGGTTTATTATTGATCCAATGCATTGAATGAGAAACAAGTTAAGTTGCGACAAAACTGGGCCATTTTTGAATTCTTAATTAGCTATGAGAATTTTCCTACAAAAGATGTGACATGTGAAGATGGTGGGTTCATACAAGAGCATATAGAGTTAATAAATGTTGAGGCAACACTTTTTTGAAGGGTACAAACATGTTATGCCCCCAATTTCTTACGTTTGTAGGTGTGCTAACCTTATAGGTCATAGAAAAGATATGAAAACTCCATGAAACTCTTGAATATCATATTTTGGACTGACTTATTTATAGTATAAGGCACAAAACTAGAGCATAGAACATCTTATTTATCACAATAATATTTCCGAACATAAATTGTAAACAAATTTTTGGAAGGATTATTCATTAAGTTTCCCCAAATGAACAAGCACAATCATCCAAATGGATTTTACCTACAAAATGGTGGTATAATGCTATTAGAAATCTGAAATAGACTGAATAACCTAAGGAACTTTTAAAGAGAAAATCAAAGTTACATAAACTGGAAAAACATAAGAATGCCAACCAGAACTCCAAGAGATTATGCAATGTCAATGTGACAAAATTGCATTAAGAGCTTCCAAGTTGAAAAGATACAATGAAAATATGCATGAATGGATGCAAATACAAGCTAGGTAGTGAGTTTATATAGAACTTAGGAGATGAGGTAGGTGGAAAATCCAACCAATAGGAATCAACCACAAAAAAGTGGAGATGGACCACCAAAAGTTGAGGATGCCACCAAAAGTTGAAAGTGGTTCCACCCTTTAAGGAAGGGGACATCACACACTTATCTCCTAGTAATAAACTCACTTTATTATCCTAAACAAGTTTAATAAAAGTGTAGGAAAAACTTAGGACTAAGGGAAAATAAATTAACCCACTAGGAAAATAAAAACCTACACCAACAAATGCATCCTTACACACATCAACAAAGATGACTCTATTTGAGGATATTTATAGCTAGCCACACAATATAATACTTCTTTATACGTTTATCCTAAATCTTCTACCATTGACAATCACATTCATCGCCAATAGAAAATCCTTCAAATCCTTAAGAAAAATTTGATTATGGCTCATACTAGGATGAAAAGGAAAGGACATCAATATTGCAAAGCGAGGCATTTTGAGGAAGGAGATTGAACATTCATTATATTGCAATCTTACAAACAAAGAGTACTTAAGAATAATGAGAATATTAAGCCATCGCCTAAATTTTATGGGCCCCATAGGGCTCTCTTCCAAACTGATAGTGTAGCTTATAAGATAGAACTTCTACTCTTAACAAAATTCATCTTGTGTTTGCTATCTCTCGCCCCAAGAAAGTAATAGGTAGCAAGATTCAAGTTCAATTGGAATTGCCCCTTGAGTGAGATAAGGAAGGTAAGTTTATTATTGAATCAATGCATTGAATGAGAAACAAGTGAAGTCACCACAAAACTAGGCCATTTTTGAATTCTTAATCAAGGTGCTGACAAGAAGTTGAGTCCACTTTTTGGCCAAAAAGTGGAAGTGTTTTCCCTAATTTTCAGAATTTGACACATTTGACCTTAAAATTTGAAGCACTTAGAGATGGAATCTTCAAAAAAGTCACTAATCATAAAATGTAGTACTTAGAGTTTAGTTTCCAGATATGTAATTTATTTCAATACCTAGATGGTGCAAATTGAGTTTCAATAGGCATTTCTAAAAACCACCGTTTAAAAGTCACTTTTTTTACCATACCATGCATGTGTACATCATCCATATCTTGACCTAAATTATCGTATTTTTTTAAATCCTTTTGGGAAAAGATTTGTAACTCACTGAAGCACGTTTACAATATTTTTTTGTAATTTTTTATTGAATTTTTTTTTTTGTTAAATTTATATTAGCCATATTTGTCATTTTGAAAAATTATTGTGTACATCACACATAAGATGGCCTAAAATTATCATTTTTTATTTTTTTTTTAAATTGAAAAGAATTGTCTGAAGTACGTTCCCATGCAATCTGTTCGTGAACATGTTATGTTGATAAAAAGTTATTAAAATAGTAGAAAACCTTGATATTTAAAGTTTATGGACCAGTTTCGTAAAAAAATAATTGAAAAATAGAAAAAATAATCTAATTGTAAAAAAAATTACATATTTGGAATCTGCACTGTCTCATCTATAATGTGTTTTAATTTCATCAAAAGATTCTACAAAAAAAGTCGTCAGCCATGTCCAAACTTAGTATTTTTCTCTGACATTGTTAGGACCTTCAACTTGCAGGTCAAACCAGGTTGAAGGCGTAGGTTCGGATTCCCAATGCTTTTCCTGAACCAGAATACAAACCAAAAACCCGACCACAAAGCAAATGGAATTTCAAATTTTTAGAAATGGGATCCCGTTTACAAAACAGGATCCCATTTTGTAAATCGGGATCTCGTTTCTTAATATTAAATGTGGTGATCGTTGATAGGGAAACGAGATCCTGTTTTATAAAGGAGATCACGTTCCTTTGTCAACGGTTCCCACATTTAATATTGGGGAACGTGATCCCGATTATAAAACTGGATCCCATTTTAATAAGCGGGATCCCGTTTTATAAATGGGATCCGTTTTACAAACAGGATCTCGTTTGTTTTTAACCGTTTTTTAAAATTTACTAGCAAAGTTTATTGTGAAGTCTGCAACTTCACTTGTATGGCCGACTGCGACATATTGAGCTATTTTTCATCAACTTTTATCTTTACAGGTGGTGAACTTGCATTTTGGATTGATTTTTTCAAAGGAGGCATCATGTAAACCGTTTTTGAAGTGGAATTGTGTTAGTTTTGTACTCGTTTGGAGGAACAAAAGGTCTTCAGCTTGCAATATGGATTGAATTTTTGAAAGGAGGCATGAAGAAAACAATTTTTTAAGTGGAATTGTGCTAGTTTTCTACTTGTTTTGAGGAACACAAGAGGAAGAATTTTGTCCTTACAGGTCTTCAACTTGCAATTTGAATTGAATTTTTTGAAGATTTTCACTATTGACATTCATTTGTGCTTGAGAATTTTATAATCATGGGTTCACAAGCTCGTAATAAGAGGAAAGATAGGAAGACATTGACTCCTGAAGAAATTGAAGCAAAGAGAGAGAAGGAGAAACAAAGATAAAGAGAAAGAAGAATGATAATTAAATCAATGAATGATGGTAGAGCATCCAATTCCACAACTATTGAAGATGAAAACATTGAGGATACCATGGTTGTAGACAAAGCTAATTTTCAAGAAGTCAATTTGGAAAATAATATGATTATACAAGCAAGTCTTACTATGTCTTCAAATCCCTCTTTCAATGCTATGGAGAATGTTTCAATATGCACAAAACCAGGTACGTCTTCAAATCCACATGTTAGTGAAATGGTAAATTCATATGTAGAAGTTTTACAAGATGTTGGACTTAACGATGTTGACATTGATAATATTCAGAGAGATGAAACTTTTATAGAATTTGTTGAAAATGAAAAAGAAAAATCTTTTGTTGAAAATGAAAATAGAATGAAAAATCTTTTGTTGAAAATGAAAATGAGAATGATCCTTTTGTTGAAAATGAAAACAAAAACTGTTTTGTTGATGAAAATGAAAATGAAAACCGTTTTGTTGATGAAAATGAAAATGAAAATCTAGAATGTGATGTTGAATTTAATGAAAATATATATTTTTAAATTGAAAGTGATGTTTTGGATAATCTTCTTGGTCAAATTTTTGGAGGCAAATAAGAACACATGAGAATAGAATATACAAAAAATTCTTTTATCATAAAAAAATTGTATTTCAATGTCAACTAATGATGCAATTGATGAGAATGCAAAAAATGAGGAAAATAATGAAAAGGTTAGGCTTTTTTATTAAACCAAAAATAAAAGATTAATCATTAAAACATGTTATGTCTATTGTTGCTAGTGCCATTCAATCTATTGGGAAAATAGGCGATCTAAAGATAAAAATGCAGCAAGAAGACCTATAACAACTGCTATAGTTAATAAAACAACTTTGAATAAAAGAATGGTAAGCAATATTAGTGAACTTTTACAAATACATCCTAAAACATTCCTAAGAGTGGCAAAAAGAAGAGAAAGTATAGAAAATGATCCTATCAACCAATGTTGGAGTTTCAGTGGTCAACTCTCGAGGTCTGATATGAAATTGAATGTTGAAATTAAATCTTTGATCAAAAAATATTGGCATGATAATACTAGGGTTTCATCTAATTCTAGAGATGTTTTAAAATTAAGGGTGGGGTCCAAAGTTCGCGATCCTCACCCAAAACACCTATTAGATACAAAACAAACTGAATTTTATAGAAAACTTTGTGGTGATTTAGTGTTACCTGGTAATATTAAAATAAGTCAAAGGTCTTTTGAAAAATGTAAACCTTGGTATGTAAAAATTAATAAGCAACAAATATCTTGTTGTAAAACGCATGTTCAATTTCGTGATTTTTATGATGTTTTTCGATATATATGTTGTACCTTGCATACTAACATGATTATACAGGAATGTGGTATTAGTATGCCACCTGAAGCAATAAGGGAGTTTATATCAGGTTTGTTTTGTGAAAGATCTAATGGTAAATTGTTTTATTTAAGTTCTTGGACAATGCATTAGCTGTGGAAATCTTTCATTCTTAAGAATTTGTATGCATGAAAGTGTTGATAATGATTTTGGACAAAAAATAGTAGATGTTAAAAGATTTAAGAATGTTCACTATTCTTTAAAAGATGGAAAAATAGGAAAGCGTTGTGATTTAGTTACAAAAAAAGTTAGTGTACATGCATTCATGAGTGAATTTAAGAATAAGATTGTACCAAAATATGTTATGCACTCTCAACATGCTCGATGACTTGATGGCCAATTTTGCGCATGTAGAAACACATTTCCAATTGGTACTATACTTTCAGTGGTTGTATTGCGGAAAATTATACTCTAGCTCCGCAAGAGGAAATTCAATCACAGTATTATAATTCAATGCAAGTAGCTATGTTTGTCCATATTGTTTATAGACATGCAGATGATAGCACTGAGGATGATAGAAATTTTTTTAGGGAGTATCATTTTTATTTGAGTGACAACCAGTTACACTCGTTAGAGTTTGTTCAATATTGTTTCAATATTTTATAGAAATTTAAGAGAAAGAGGAATCCAAATGACAGAACACCTCATATGGTCAAATAATGGTATGAGGCAGTTCAAGAATGCTCAAATGTTCTATTGGTTAAGTAGGGTTCACAAGGAACTTAATGTCCAACATATATGGAGTTTTTTTGAAGCTGGGCATGGTAAAGGAGAACATGATGGAGTTGGTGCGTGTGTCAAAAGAATTCTTGCTAGAGAACAATTAAAATTCGAGGATGCAATAAAATTTAAAGATGCACGTGGGATTATGGATTGGTGCAATACAAGATTTTCTGCACCTGGTTCGAGTGAGTACTCTATAGTTCATTGATTCTTTTGGTTGGTTGAAGAAGAGAACATTGTACCTAGAGTTGACTATGAGACAATCAATGGATCTACTAAATGAGATTCATTTAGGAGTTCGAGAGCAAGCACATGGACTATCTGGACAAGGGAGCTTGCATGTTTTTGTTAGTTTTGTATCTTAGGAGATTGGGAAGCATGTGAAAGTACAAAATGGGTTGAACAATGGGAGCAAAGATCGTTGACACTTGCACAAGCACATGATCAATATGAAAGAACTATTGAAGAAAATGATCAAGTGTTTGCATCTGAAGACTATGACCATGTTTCAGACCTTGTACAAGAAGGTAATTTAATTCAATTTATTTCACTTTATTAAGTTATTTTGTAATACTAAATTATTTATATGGATATGTGCAAGTTATTAAATAAAATTTTATTTGCAAGACATGTGTATGTTGTTGTTGCACCCAAGGGGAATGAAGAGGAAACAAAATATTGGTTGGCTCGTTGTGTGGAGACTAAACATAAGTTAATAGCACCTCAAGAAGATGATGATGTCTATTATTATCCAACAGGTACGGCGATCCCCTTAAAACATCCCCTTAAGCAAATTTTGATAACAAGTTTTTGATCCCCTTAAGAAATTTTTTAGAACAAGTCTTTGATCCCCTAAAGAAAATTTTGAGAACTTATTTGATGATGGTTTTCATGTTTTCCAATAGGATTGGTGGTGGTTGTTGGCACTTGGCTATGAAAATACCTGACAAGGAAGAATGGTCTACTTGCATTCGAAGATTATGAAACACATAAAATGATTATACACTATTCACATTTGGTGGTGGCAACAAATATAAAACTAGATCGGTATCGTGGAAAACTTACAAATAAAGTGTTATGGAAAATTTCTATGGAAGAGCATGAGACAATCATAGATGCATTACAAAAAAGAGAGGATGTAGATGGTACAATGGAATAAGTAAATATAGGTAAATATAGTTTTAGTTTTATATTGTCCTTTTAAATAGATTAAATACATGTTTTGATATTGGTCAAGTGTGTTATTAGTTGAAATTGATTTAAATTGTCCTTTTATAGATCCTTAAGCCATAATCAGAAAAAAGATATAGTCCATGTAGACTCAACCTAGACAACATGGAATACTTGGTAAAAACAGGTAATTATTAGTTAAATTATATTTAAATACATGTTTTGATTATATATTGATATTGCTTGTACATTAATAGTTAAAATTGATTTATTATCCTTTTTGTATCCTTAAGCCATCATTGCATTGATCTTATACTTTGAAACAAAAGGGAGAGGATGCCGAGATTCAACCTACACACATGTGTGGAATACTTTTAAATGTAGGTACTTGAGTTGTGTACTTATAGATAATTTTATATAAATTAAAATATGTATGTTTTGATGATTTCATTGATATTGCTTGTACCTTTTTGATATCAGGTGGCGTGAAGACCTACTATATTATGGGCACAAGTTTGAGATGTTCTTGAGATGACATATCCAAATTTTGTAAACATTGTTTTGAGATGACATATATGTACATACACAATTATGTACTCTATGTACTTTTATGTATCAAAACCAATATTCTATATATTTGGTTTGTAAAATGTGCATGTTTTCCTACTTTGAAACTTTATATTTGATTGTATAATCACTAAATATCAAGCATAAATTATTGTTAAATCAATTATATCCTTAAAACCTTGTATTACGGCCCCTTAAGACATCCCTTTAAGACATGGAGGTGGATTCACATATCCTAAATATTATACTTAATTATATCATTTGTTATGATGACTCACCCTAAAACTAATAATACTTGTTTATATCACTTAATAATTATACTTAATTATACTCTTCTTTGATCCACTTAAGACGTCATATTAGGACCCCTTAAGACATCCCCTTAAGATGTGTCGTATTAACACATATCCTAAATATTATACTTAATTATATCATTTGTTATGATGACTCACCCTAAAACTTATAATACTTGTTTATATCACTTAATATTTATACTTAATTATACTCTTCTTTGATCCCCTCAAGACATCGTATTAGGACCCCTTAAGACATCCCCTTAAGACGTGTCATATTAGCACATATCCTAAATATTATATTTAATTATATCATTTGTTATGATGACTCACCCTAAAGTATAATACTTGTTTATATCAGTTAATATTTATACTTAATTATACTCTCCTTTGATCCCCTTAAGACATCGTATTAGGACCCCTTAAGACAACCTATAAATTAGTGTTGGATGCTATTATTTGTTTTGACAACTTATAAATTAGTATTGGATGCTATTATTTGTTTTGACAACTTATAAATTAGTATTGGATGCCATTATTTGTTTTGATAGCTTAGAAATTAGTATTGGATGTTATTATTTGTTTTGACAACTTATAAATTAGTATTGGATGCTATTATTTGTTTTGACAACTTATAAATTAGTGTTGGATGCTATTATTTATAGAATTTATTAATGCCTTTGCTCTCTAATCTTGTATGGTATTGTTTATTTCTTAAAATTTCATCCTTTGTGGTATATAAACGGATTGCTTTTGTTTGTAAATTATGATTTATTGACTAATTATTGATTGACGCGAATTGAATAAGTTCATTGACTAATTATTGCTAATTATTGAATGTACATATCATGTATATCATGTATGGGATCACTAAATTTGTAAAGTACAAATATTAAAATGTTCTATTAATTTCAACTTTAATTTCATATTTATATTTAATTTCACATTAATGTCCTATATTAATGTCTTGACTATGAACATAAAATGCATAAATGTACATGTGTAAATTAAAATTTCAAACAATAATAAAGTCCATAATTTACAACATATTAAGTGCATGAAATAAAGTCCATCCGAGTACAACACATGAACTAAAGTTCAACAAAGTACTTGAGCCATGAAATATAAAGTCCAACAGAGTGCATGAGAAACCAAATATGTAGTCCATGAAATAAACAAATATAACCCATAAAATCATGTTTAGGTCATGTATTGTCTCTATAATCAAGATACCTCTTCACACCATGCAGACTATGTGGATGACCTGAAACACTCTATACAAGAGAAAGATGAAATCAGATGTAAGACAATGAAAAATGATTTAATGAAAATTTAATTTATAATTCAGGTCATAAAATTAAATTACCATCATATCTGGGTCTGGATGCTCTGGTACACCTGAACCAACCTCTCAATTCTCTGAATCAATCTACATAAACAAGAAAAAGAAAGTTGAAATTAGATGTAAGTCTACAATTAAATATGATTTAATTCAATTTAATTTATAATTTATCATATTTTAATTGTACCGTATTCTAAGGTTGTGCACCCTCTTCTCCAGGACCTGGTTGTACATGCTCAACTACAAGATGTGTCTCATGCTATAAAAGAAAAAAGAATTTAAAACGTGTATTAGCTCATATTATATATATATATATATATTCAATTTTAAATTTTAAATTAAAGTTATTCAAAATATATAATTTGTAATTGACTTTAAATATAATAAAAATCTTAAAATACCATGATATTTGGAGCTTGCTTTGCATGTCCTCCTGGAGGTGTAACTATGATTGGGTCATGGCAGAAAGTCGCACTAACAAAGTCCTACAAGATCAAATTTAAAGCATGTATACTTGAATTAGGTTAAAATATATATTCAAGTTTGCACATTTTGTGTAGATTTTTTTTTAAACAACCTGAAAATCAGAGGCCTCACGAGTAGTCACAACATCTAATGTTTGCCCGATGCCCATTCTCATTGTCGTATCAACCTAGACATACATGTAGACATTTAACGCTTATAATATTTACAAGTGTACATGCACATTTGATATATAGTGAATTCAAAATTCATAATTGTAACTATACTAATGTAAGTTAAACAATTCACAATATAAATGTACTTGCCCCTGATCTACAACACCCGATAGTGGAGGAGTGCTCGACAACCCCTTGGGTGGAATCGACGTGGAAGCCGATTGACTCCCCTAAACCAACATAAATATTTTAAAAATATGTTCATGATTCAATTATAAATTTAAAACTCAAGTTAAAAATCATTTCATATATAATTTAAAAAATTGAAATCAAAATACCCCATTAGGGTTGATGACTAGGATTGGTGTTGATGTATGTACTCGCAAAGCTGATGATTGCCCCATCATCAGTGTCATTTGTACACCAAACAGTTTGATTGTTAAACTGTATTGCAAACTTTTCTTTGATATATACATTCATTAAAATTCTTATAAAATGAACATGTAGATGCATATTTATACCCATGTTGTAGTGTCTTCAGGGTGATGGTCTGCTGTAAGAAAGTCTACAAATGAATTTAGGCGACCAGATGACCACCAGAATGTCCATGTCCACCAGAACTAGGTGTGGCCTGATCGGGTCCATAGCATAACATATGACAACTAGTACATACATGTGGGACCCTCAACACTCCTGGAGTGGTACTTAGACCAACTCCATAAAACACTCCTCCATCATCGTCATCTCTATGCTCCCTACTCGCTATCACAAAAGCATGTTGATCAAGGTTTCCTGCGAGCATACTAAGGGATCCTAATGTCGATACCACTTTAGGTTGATGCATAGATGCGGGAATGGGAGGACCAAGAGGAGCAACAAGGGGTTGTACATGCATAGAGCATTGGGGTTCAACCCTTGCCCCTAACCTCTGTTGTGGCATGCCGCCACCAACACCCTAAAATGATTTAAAATCAAAATAATTGGGTTTTTCCCCCATAACAAACTCTACATATAGTTTCCTTAAAAAATACAGTGGGACCTCCCAATTAGCATGTGGTGGACTGTCAAATACCATATACCATCAATCCCAAAAATTTGCACTCATATGTGGATGTATACACCACCTCATGGATATTCTAGATTTATTAGGAGGAATGGGTTGCTGAGTAACAGGGTCAAGAAAGTAAGGGGCTAGGTGGGATTTTGTTATTTTAAGGTCTAAAATTTGTTTATAGGAGAGACCACCTACATAAAATTGTCTCATCTACTCTCTCTCTCTCTCTCTCTCTCGTCGATGCTTGTCTAGATTAGAATCAATAGTCCTGATGGCATCCACAATGTTTTGGCGTCTCACATGTGGTGGAATCAATGCTTGATTCTGCATAGCATTGATTTGATTTTGAATGGATGCAATTTGATCATTTATGCAAGCTCGCAAGCGAGCCTCATCAGGTATAACGAGTGCTGGAGTTGGAATATCAGGTTGAGGGGGTGGAGGGGGAGGTGGAGGTGGCTGAGGTGCTGGATTGATGATATCATCAATGTTAAATTGCTCCATGATATGAGATATAAGTGCACCTACATTAAATTATACAAAATTAACATACAAACTTACAAAATTACAAGAAATAGTTAAATTTGAAATGCATATGCAATTTTTTTTAAATAGGATGTGCATACATATACATACACATACATATACATTGATTGAACTTGAGCATGTGCATACAAAATTCAAAATTTAACATGTACATACATTTAAAATAAAAAATACGATGCATAATTTGCTTGCATACATCATTCAACTAAACTATGTACATACATACAAATTTCAAAATTTAAGATCTAAAACTATGCAATTTTAATACATGTACATACTAAAAAATAAACTTGAAACATTCACAAAAAGCTCATTTTATGTCTAACACACGCACTCACACACACACACACACACACACATATATATATATATTACATTTTTCCAACATGAGAAATCATGATCTAGTAGATAGTCATAAAATATATACTATTATAAATTCATCATTATAAGTTCATAAATTCCACCAAATTTGTAAATTCATGTCACTAAAAATATCCATTTGGAACCAAAATCATAAATTCACGTCACTAAAATATCCATCCAACCAAATTCATAAATTCATCACACAAAATATCCATTGAACCAAATTCATAAATTCATAACTATAAGATCATTGTCTTAACTTAGAAAATGTTGTGGCTCTCTACTGCATCTCTTCATTTCTTTGTGTTTTCCTTTTCAGAATCAAAAGTTCTCCTCTCCTCTAGCCATTGTTGGTGCTCATCTAAGATCCCATCCATAGCCCTAAGAACATCAACAACGGTTTGCATCAAACATCCTCACAGGTGGTGCGATACATTCTTCATTTTGAATAATGTTGATTTGATCTTGGATGGTTCTAACATTGGCATTGATTTGTGCTTGCAAACAAGCACCATCTATTTCAGGTGGTGAAGGTGGGGGGTTATGAGGTGGAGTGGGTGGAGGTGGATGTGAAGGTGGTGGAGATGGATGGCATGGAGGTGGATTGCGAATATTATTGAATTGATCCATGTGATCTCTAAGATATAAGTGAACCTGCATTAGATTAGTAATTTCAAAATGTAAGATACATGTTTAGGAAATACCCTTAAACCATTCAATATAAATGGCCTAATTGAATACAAATGATAAAATATGTAAGCCTCATTTATGTCTAAGGCATGTTACTTGAATGAAAAAATAATTAACTATTAATATAGGATAATTTATGAATGCTAAAGGGTTTACGGTTTAGAGTTTAGGATTTAGGTTTTAGGGTAATAGGATGGCTTAAGGGGATCTATGTAGTAAGGTCCTAGTACAATATGACATGGCTTTTAAGTGAATAAAATTTGGTGAAGATGCCCAAGGAAACCAAATTTCATTGAGGTCCAAGGCAACTTCACCAAATTTTATTCACTTGAGCCATGCCATTTTGTCCTAGGAACTTACTAGACATAGATCCCCTTAAGCCATCCTATCACCCTAAACCATAAATTGATCAACCTAGATCATGAAATCTCATTCATATTATAATCTTGCATGATCTTATTATTGTTAAATTTGGTTGCCTTGGGCAACTTCACCAAATTTTGAGAACTTATTTGACCCCTTAAGAAATGTCATATTAGGACCCCTTAAGACATCCTAAAGTATGGCTTAAGGGGATCTATGTAGTAAGGTCCTAGTACAAAATGACATGGCTTAAGTGAATCAAATTTGGTGAAGATGCCTAAGGCAACCAAATTTCATTAAGGTCCTAGGCAACTTCACCAAATTTTATTCACTTGAGCCATGTCAGTTTGTCCTAGGACCTTACTAGACATAGACCCCCTTAAGCCATCCTATCACCCTAAACCGTAAATCGATCAACCTAGATCATGATTTATTTTATTCATATTATAATCTTGTACGATCTATTATTGTTAAATTTGGTTGCCTTGGGAAACTTCACCAAATTTTGAGAACTTATTCAATCCCCTTAAGAAATGTCATATTAGTACCCCTTAAGACATTGATTTACAGTTTAGGGTGATAGGATGGCTTAAGGGGATCTATGTCTAGTGAGGTCCTAGGACAAAATGACATGGCTCAAGTGAATAAAATTTGGTGAAGTTTCCCAAGGCAACCAAATTTCATTAAGGGCCTAGGAAAAAATGATGGCTTTAAGGTTTAGGGTTTAGAGTTTAGAGTTTAGGGTTTAGGGTAATATGATGGCTTAAGGGGATCTATGTAGTAAGGTCCTACGAAAAAATGACATGGATTAAGGGAATAAAATTTGGTAGAGTTGCCTAAGGCAACCAAATTTCATTTTAAGGTCCAAGGACAAAATGAATGCTTTAGTGTTTAGGGTTTAGGGAACTTAGGGTGAAGTTTGGATGGCCCTTGGAATAATGGACTTGCAAGTTAGAGAACAACATTTTCTTGTGGAATAGTTGATTGAGATAGCTCTTGTTTCAACTGACCAACCTAGATAATGAAATCTCATTCATATTATAATCTTGCACGATCTTATTATTGTTAAATTTGGTTGCCTTGGGCAACTTCACCAAATTTTGAGAACTTATTTGATCCCCTTAAGAAATGTCATATTAGGACCCCTTAAGACATTGATTTACAGTTTAGGGTGATAGAATGGCTTAAGGGGATCTATGTCTAGTGAGGTCCTAGGACAAAATGACATGGCTCAAGTGAATAAAATTTGGTGAAGTTACCCAAGGCAACTAAATTTCATTAAGGGCCTAGGAAAAAATGATGGCTTTAGGGTTTAGGGTTTAGGGTAATAGGATGGCTTAAGGGGATCTATTTAGTAAGGTCCTACGACAAAATGGCATGGCTTAAGGGAATAAAATTTGGTGGAGTGCCTAAGGCAACCAAATTTCATTTTAAGGTTCTAGGACAAAATAAATGCTTTAGTGTTAAGGGTTTAGATTTTAGAGTTCAGGGTTTAGGGAACTTAGGGTGAATTTTGGGTGGCCCTTGGAATAATGAACTTGCAAGTAATTGACTAGTTTATGAATATTTTTTAATTTTATGAATATATTGACTATTTCCATAATATAAACACATAATTATGCATTATTAAGATTGAGTTTGATGTATATTTTAATTGAATATTTTTTTAATTGAATATAAGATTATTTTATTTAACATTTTTTTCGTTAATATTTCCCACTTAAATGAATTTTATGATATAAAATGTATAATATAAAATTAGTTAATGTTGAATCAAGTATTTTATTTCGGATTGTTTGGAATTGAAAGAACCTAAAAGAAAGAAAAGAAAAATATTTAGATTCTTTTAGTGTCCAGGTAACTAGTGCAAATTGAGATTTTAGACTAAACTAGAAGCCTAATTAACAACTAATTGGCTATCTAATGAGGGTTAAGATTGTCGAAAGACAAGAGACAACACATGCAAACAAGAAAATGAAAACAAGGCATGACTAAGAGAGATCAAAATATAAAATAGAAATGAATGCAAATATCATCTAATTAAGTGACAATTGGAAATGGATTGTACAAGTAGGAATTTGCTAATTAAATTTGCAAACAAACATTGATAAAATTTATGAATTGTAACTATTCTTTAGTTCATATTGTTTTTTAATCTAATTATAATTTAATATTGAAAGTAAAGTTTAACATATTGTTTTCTCCATACAATGCAAATGAAATTTAAAACATTTAAACAATGCAAATGATTTTTTTCCATTATCAAATATTTTTGAGCTCGAAATCAGGGTTTTCAAATGAAAAATGATTTGTTCGATTTCAATTTAGGGTTTTAGCAATTTTTTTTGTTTCAATTCAATTTAGGGTTTCAATATAAGCAATTAGAGTTTTTAATGCAATTTTTTTTGTTTCATTTCAAACTAGGGTTTCCAAATCTATTTTTTGTTTGATTTGAATTTAGGGTTTTCAAATGCATTTTTTTTTATTTCATTTCAATTTAGGGTTTTGAAATGCAAATTTTTTGTTTCCTTTCGATTAAGGTTTTCAAATACAATTGTTTTTGGTTTGATTGAACAATTTAGGTTTCAAAAGCTAAATTTTGTTTTTAAAATACAATTTAAGGTTCATTTTTCCCTTTCTATTCAATATCTTCAAGTTTCATTGCATTTTTCATCTATTTCTACAAATCATTTCTACTATTACACAAAATAAAATGCTTAAAACACTAAATAAATTGGAAAAAAATGCTAAAATCTATTATTGTATTAAAAATTTCAATAAAAAATGAAAAAAAGTAAAAATTTGGGGGTGGAGGTGTACCTGGAGGTTGTTAAACAATCATTGTCCCCCACGCCAATTTGGGATCTCGTGCAGAGCATAAATGAGTTTTGTTTATTTTTAAAAAAATAAATACCATCTTAAAACGGGATCCTGATTATTACAAAATGGGATCCCGATTTTTACCAATTGGGATCCCGTTTTGTAATAATCGGGATCCCGTCGCATCCATCGGTTCGGGACCCTTTAACAATCGGGATCTCGATTTTTAAAAAGCGGGATCCCGTTTGAAATTTAGGCTTAGGATCCCAAAGTTAAACGAGATCCTGTTTTTGCAATGCCGATTTCGTTTTTTTGGCTAAGACAAAAACTTCCATGTTTCATGGACTCAACTTTGTGCACTTACCCATCAACTATAAGAATTCACCTACAAAATATGTGACATATGAAGATGGCGGGTTCATACAAGAGCAACTAGAATTTATAAATGTTGAGGCAACACTTTTTAAAATGGGATATACATGTTATGCCCCTGGATGTGCTAAACTTATAGATGGGTGAGTCATGACATGTTTAACCTCAATTTTTTATCAGTTCTAATTATTGTTAAGAGATGAGAAGCATCCACAACCATTGGATACTTTGCATTGAACATAGAATACATTATATGATTAGTTGAAAGATAGATAATGGATACTCACCTGACAGCCATGGATGGTCATTATTCACAATCACATATGAAATGAGGTATACACAATATGCAGAAACAGACATGGATGGTCATTATTCACAATCACATATGAAATGAGGTATAGACAATATGCAGAAACAGATGTTGAATGCCAATAATCAGTGCTAAAATGATAAAAGGTTGAGGTCCGAGGATGAGCGGAACTGGAGGAATTGTGAGGAGAGGGACAAGCGGCTCATTATCCTTCCACTGTAGGGAGAGGGAGGTTGTCGTTGCTCTGTGAAACCACCCTCACGCGCTCCCCTCCGCTTTAGGCCACAAGACATTCCTCCCCCCTTCGAGGGAGAGCCTTGCAACAACTCTCTACTTGGATCAGGGCGGGCCACACAACATGCCGCGCTTCTCCCCTCCTCGCAGTCCAAGACTCTCCTGTCCTTCAACCTTGTGCGCCCCAACTCGGGTTAAAGGCTCGCGTTACTGATCTCGGCATCTTTTTCGTCTCCATCTCCCGCACATAGACGCCCTTCTGTCCACCATCTGTCCCATGTGGGATTCATAAATGCCTCATACGCTGCCTCTTTAAACTTCTACGGACAGCACCAACTAATCCCATGACCCTCCTCTGAACCTATTTGAGTTCTGATACTATGCTCGGATTACTTTTAGATATTTTGAATGTCAACTTCGCAATTGGGTTGTTTCTGTTGGTACCATAACATGATCTATGTGTTACCAATTTTCAAGCAGAGGATGAGATGAACTCGGATTCCCCTTCCAGACATAATGTTTGGTGCCATTAAAGAAACCATGCTTGAGATTCATTGGACCAAACATGCTATGCTATTTATTTTCGATACTATTGCGTGCTCAACTTACATTTAAGCTAGTAGGATTGTTCAGAATTTTGATCCATCTTTGTTCGGTATTAGAGTTCACGAACTGAATTTTTATTTTCTTCTTTAATGCATCTTCATTTGCTATTATTTTTTTGCCATATTACAGACCATATTGATCCTTTCCTCTATGATTGTATCCATAAATCATTGGGTTCCACGCGACTACATCTCTGCCACTTCATTTCATAAGCACTTGGTGGTCATGAGAGGTCAATGATTAGGTTTTTTTTTTTAATGAATCACAACTACTTTATCTATGCTTTTAGTTAGCAAATTGAGTTACATTTCGAAAATATCTCCAATCTTTGAATGTCTCCATTATCAAGAAGTTAATAAGTCTATCGAGAATTATTTGAAGCTTGTTAATTTGTCACATTTTATAAGCATTGATATTATTTTTTGGGAACACCAGAATTTGAATTATAATTACATAAGTAGTGGTTAAAACTGTCTTTAAGTATTTTATAAATATTGAAGGTAATTATACTCATAATAAACGGATTGATTTTCTACCTTAAAATTGTAAGAATAACAAATATGAAAAACTATCTTGAAGTCAAGATTTAAATGCAATCTATGGAGTTAGATATTGTATATGGAAATAAAGAATATACCATATTTATTACCATGGATTGGAATGGTTATTTCATATTATATTTGGAATAAATTCAACACACAGAATAAGACAATTCAATCAAAGTGAATAATTAGGGATACCTAACTTTTGGTGAATGTAAAGAGAGATTTAAAATTAGTAATTCTTTTGGCCTACAATCGACTTATTTCTTATCCAATTGTTCATAAAATTAACGTGTTAGTAAACAAATATATAAAGCAGGGTATTCATCTATTAACATCTTGATAAACTAACATCACCTATACCTATATTTCAATGGTCTCACTACGAATGAATACTAGATTCTTTTGGATAGCTAAGATGAGTAATAAATAATGATCGTTATGCACACAAATTTGTATTTTATAATTTCTAGCAAAAACTTGTTTGGATGTAATCACCACCAACAGACACTATAAACTCTCATAGAGTGGAGATATTACTTAAGAAAGGGTGTTATGACATAACAACTTGCAAATAAATATCTCAAAAGTATGGGATGCAAAATATTAAGATCCACCAAAGCTTCAAGAGATCATTACACACCATTAATTTGTTCTTCAAGAACCTAAGGGCCTACTGCTAGTCAGAGATCACAATCATTTTATTTATTTGATTCTAATAATTATTCCTCCTACCATTAGACCCTAACATTTTCCTTATGAATACAATCCTCAAATAAAACATGGTTCGAGAAATGTTGGATTTAGGAATTATTCATCCTAATAAAAGTACCTATTCATCTCTTGTGCTAATGGTTAATAATAAAGACGATTCATGCAATATGTGCCTATATTACTAGGAAATCAATAATCTCACCCTCAAATATAATTCACAATTATTGGTTGAATTTCATGGTACATTTTCCTAAATACTAATTCATATCTACATTCAAGATATCATCAAATTTGACTAAAGGAGAAAAATGTTAATAAGAATACCATCTTTGTAGAAGAGGGTCATCATGAATTCTTATTTATCCCCTTTGGTACAATTAATGTTGTGTCTTATTTCCAAAGCCTTGTGAATTCAATTCTATTTTCATTTGTTTGTAAATTTGTGTAGGTTTTATTTGATGATATTCATATCTACAATCAAACATGGGAAGGGCATTTATAGCTTGTAGAGAAGATACTGCTAGGTTTAGAAACTAAGAAAATCAATACAAAAAAAAAATGTTCTTTTGGGGTAAAATAAGTGTAGTTCTTAGGGAATGTGGTGTTACATTAAGGTGTTATTATGAACCCTAAATTTTAGCACTTAAAGAGTGGTAAATGCTTGAAAACATCAAATGTTTAAGAGGAATCTTAGGTTTGATAAGATACCATACAAAAATTTCTTGTAGAGCTATCCTTACATACTGACAACCTTAACAACATCATTGAAGAAGGATCCCCTTTGGAACATGGTTAGAGAAAACTACGCAAGCATTCCAAAAAACTAAAATAATCTCTTATTTCTACCCATGCACTAGCTACTCTAAACCTTCATATGAAATTTGAGGTAGAATGTGATGCTTTGAGACATGGAACTTGGGAATTATTAATCCAAGAAGGGAATCCCTTAACATTTGAGAGTTGGAAACTCAAAGGAATCGAATTCATAAGGACCATATATGAGAATTTTTTTTTTGGGTATCATTCTTGTGATCAAACAATGGTGCAAATACCACATGAGAAGGAATCTCAAAGTCAAGATAGGCCATAATATTTCTTGGAGAAACAATTATCTATGGTGGAAAAAATGATTCAATAAGATTCTAGTGTATGAATTTAAAATAAATTACAAAGAAACAAAGGGAGAATATTATATCTGGTGTATTTCTTAACAAGAAGTAGGTGAATAAACAATTTATTTCATTTTCTAGATAAAGTAGTACACAGGCCTTAAAGAAACCAAGTAATATATGGTATTGATTCATTTTTAAGAGCTTGAAGGGCATTTACATAGTCCCATTAAAAAAATTGATAGAATTTCAGCCTCTCTAAGGGGGTATGTGCAAGATCATGATGGGCCAAAAAGTGGCAATATGATGGGTATGTGGCTAACGACTTTTTTTTACCCAAAATTGATGAAACGAAAATGGTTTTTAAAGGAGATTCACAACTTTCCACCAATATAAATTATGCTTTACTTTGAATTTAATAAATAATTATTATTCATTTTCTATTTGAATTATGACTAAAATCCTAATTGATGGGTTGATTGAAAAACATCTATAGCTTTCAAAGCAGGTCACATTTTTGAATAAAAACAGCGTCACATTCTATGCTTCACATACTATAAGATTTAAAAAAATGAACTTCATGAAGTTTTGACCAAGTTAAGGTGGTCAGACATATGGGTTTTTATATTTTTTAAAATTGTAATTAAAAATATAATTATTATTTACTTGGAAAAAAATACAAAAAATATGTATTACATCTAGACATGAGTCCTCTACTTATATCTAAAATATTATAAAAAATATTATCATTTTATTGTGGTTAGGGTGGTCGGTGGACACCTACTTATTTTTTCCACTGAAATTTAAGTACTATTGCATTGAAATTTCAAATTTTCACTAAATAGATTTTTTTAAAAATAAACCTAGTAGTTTAGAAACTACATTCAATTTTCTATAGATTCTATTCTTACATATTTTTGAAATAATATAGATAACTTATTCAAATTTTTACGTCAAGTTGCCTAACTTTTATTTTTCTGAGTTTTTCGCCACTTAAGGGAGTATTTTTTCCATGATGATCTTGCACATACCCAAGATAGATTAAAATTTGTAAGGTGGGTATTTATTGTGAGTTTAAAGAGCATCCCAATGTTCTTGGCATCATTCTGTATCAACCGATCCCAAACCATGAGATCTGTAAAATAAGAGCATGAATTGTATAAACATAACATGCATATACATGTATATATCATTGGATTGAGTGTGGTTGCATCTAATTTGTGTGTGAACTATGTAGATTCTATTGTTAACCTTACATTTAGAGGAGTGGGGATGTGAGGTAATTATCATTGTATAGGAGATAACCTCGTGAATTCAATCATACTTGTGTCTTGTATCAATTGTTGATCTCATGAAATATTTATGTAGCTACAAAAAAAGAAAGGTTTTCCCACTAGTGAGTCCTCTAGTATTTTCCTATCACCTATGCTTTTTGTAGTTGAGTATGCTAGTTGTTGAAGTCATTTAAAAAATATATTTTTGGCACATCTCTCTAAATATAAAAGTAAATGTTCACTTTGAGAAAGAATTAATATTGTCATAAAGAAAAAAGAGGGTGATAACTTTAGAAGGTATCATTTTTTATTTTTTTTTAAGAAAAAGGGAAAGAAATTAAAGGAAACATCATTTGTTCCAATGGGAAATATTGGTAAAAGAGTGAGGAAAGAAAATAAAAAATTATATGTATGAAAATAATATTTTGGAAGAAGAATTGGTGAAAGTTACAAAATAAAAATGAACTTGAAGAAAAGTTGAAGTGGCTTGATAAACAATCTAAAATCCTTACAAATGAAAATAATTCTCAAAATGATGAAATATCAAAATTGAAAGAATAAAATTATATGTTAGATCAACTACTTGATGCATACCTAAAGAAAAATGTGTACCTAAGGAGTGAGACACTATGTTTGGCTCATATGATACAAATGATTTGTATTATTCTTTTGATAAATCATTAGATATATGTGATATGCTAAAGATAAAGAGTGTAAGTTTGGAGATGAAAATGTTTCTTAATCTACAAATCTTGCTATTTGGGATGATAATAAAAAATGTTTTACAAGGAATATTAGTTTTAAGATTTTGAAAAGAATGGGTTATGATATCTAAAAGGTTTAGAAAACTATGGGAAAGGAATTAGAGAACCCATTGAACCAAGTGTGAAGCTAAATAATAAAGACCTTGCATATATTTGAAGTAGTGAAAATATAAATAATGTCATAAGTAATATAGTTACAATCAAGTCAATTCAAGAATTGCAGTGTTCCTAGTGTTCTCATTGTACTAGGAAAGGACATAAAAGGAAACATATTGGGATCTTCATCCTTGTACTATGTGTGCATTGAAGAATCATTCTAAAAAATTATGTTGGAACAACTTGAGTAGAAGAAACAACCTATGAAATATAGTATTCAGATGAAAAATGGATGGATTGATGTATCTAAATGGAAAAATATCATAAATATGTTCAAAATGTTGTATAAGTAAAAATATTCTCATGTTAAACGAAAACAACCAGCAAGCAAGGCTTGAAAGTTTGAGTTGGGTGATTGATGATTGCTTATTATGAGTCAAAGGAAGTAGTTATATTGTTATATATTATTAGTAAAGAAAAAACATTAATACAAGGCATCATTTCTTCATGAGAACAAGAAATTAAGGAGTTGTTGGAATAAACTATTAATTTCTTCCACCAAACATTATACACTCACCACCATAATTAAACAAAGAGGGTAAACACATTAAATTTTTTAGAAGCTTGAACTTAGTAGAGAGGATCACATTTGATAATTCTATAAAGTTGTAAGAATTTGAAAAGACTATCTAGATTTGGTGGCATGAGGGAGATTTCAATATTAACCATTCATGATCAATCTACACTCAACCTTGAGGAACTATGAAATTTTAAAGAAAATTAGCATTAGTATTATAAAATAATTATCTGTAGTAAATATTAGTAAAAAGGACTTTGTTGGCTACACCTATTTTCACAGTTTGGCCATTTTTGTCATCCTTGTCTCCATTCAACCTATCATAATTTATTATTTATTTCCAAAAGTGTTGGGTGGATATTTTTTAAAAACTAGTTGATAAAAAAATGGTTATATCAACCACAGTATGATGAGATAAAATCTCTCCTCTCAAAAGGGTGAGGCTCCCTTCTTTTTGCTAACTATAATCAACCAATAATTAACTAAGCTTATTTACACTAAAACTATCCACAGGGTGCTTCCATATCATTTAATTCTCTTATTTCAGAATAGTGTTCTCTTACAAACTTATAATAATAATCCTATGATGCTTATAATATGCAATGAACCAAAAACTACTAATTGGAGCAATAATAATCAATACTTAATTTAGCTAAACGAAAGAGTAACTAAAATGATAATAGCAAGTGTGAACACCAAGACACCCACAAAAGCACAAAGTCTTTCATTGCTTCTTATGTCAACTAGAAGAAAAAGGTATGCAATATGATGCAGCCCAAATTCTTCACCATATGCCAAGATAAGATCAAACAATCATAGACGATAACCTGTAGCTGAAAGTCTTCAAGTTACTTCCCAATCACGAACATAAACACAACTCCAAAGATGATATCTCAGCTCAAAGACTACAAAATCATATTTAGAACACTTATAATATTTGATTACATGCCATGACTCAATCACATATATTAGGTAATGCAATAAAAGATACTTAACAATAATTCCAATACATCACACGCTTGATTCAATACAAAGATTGAATGCCAACTTGATTTCCTTATATTGATTGAATATGATTTATGATGAGTCAACTTAATTTAAACACAAACAATCAACAATATTTAGATATAGAATTAAGAAAAAGTTACACAATTCAATCAATTCTTTCCACAGAGCTCACTAGAGCAAACACTTGACCAATACAATCTCAAGGCTACAAGACCCATCCAAGTGCATTACTTATTTAAGCCTTCAATGAACCAACATTATAAACTGAAATAACTCATTCTCTACTCTATGAATAGACACCCATTACAAGGAAATAAATAAAGATATGTGAGGACTACACATTTCCATTTCCATTCAACGCAACATATACAAGAAGTTGAATTTCAGAATCGAGGAAAACAAATAGCAATGAAACTAAACCAACAAGTTCATTCCTTAATCGAAAGGAAGTATACAAAATTCTCCATCCATAGTGATAGAAAACAAAGTTTAAATGTATTGAAACCTCCATATGCTCTTTACTACTCAACGCCAACACACTCTCCTTCCTCCACCACCAATCGGGCTCCTCTCGCCATTCTCCCCTTTTCTTTCTTTTTTTTTCCAAGAATAGCTCACCCTCTCCAACTATCGGTCTAACTGTGTTACCTCTCCCTTTTGCATGAATAGGTTCAAGAAAAAAATAAAGCAATTCCATAATCTTGTTTCCCAACAACAGTGGGACACATGTCTACAGAAAAACAAGGAACAATAAACTGAAGCAAGCACAAAAAGTGCACAACCAAAACCCAAAATTATAAACCAAAATATACGATGCCCCTGCATCAGACTCCCTAGGAGACAATAAGAAGTATGTGCTCCTATACATGAGATCTCCATCCAGAAATCACCTTCATTCTCTTCTTTCACGTCTTCCAACATTGTTATTGAACAATGATCATGTGTTCAATTTGTTTTTGTTTATTTTCCTTTTTCTTTTTGTATCGTCTCCTTAAATCTTTGTCATATACAAGCCCCCAAAACTCTATCTCACGTTCATATATATCATTTTCATTTTCTTCTTTTAAAATCTTCCCTTCAATAATTGCTTTCAAAGATTTAGAAGCATCATTCTTCAAATCATTGGAGCTTAATGTTTACCTTGGATGCACACTCCTCAAACTTCTTCCAAGCTACTCCCAAAAGTGTGTCAATCCACTTTTTTGTTGATGTTTCATCAGTCAATACTTGTGTTTCTTCATCTTCATTTACATTGTCTATTTTTTCCTTCTCAAGGTTTCTTGCATCCTCCTAATCATCATTTTCCTTTCCATCTTCCTTTTTCGTCTTCGTTTTCTTTTCTTCAGGCTTTACTTCCATGTTAGCTTCATGATGTGGCAATGCTTTTCCTTCTTTCAAGACAACCATCTTCTGACCTCTTCTTTGATTGAAAATCTCTACATAGGCCAATTCAACTTCTTTTTCAATGGCCAACCCCAATCATATTCTTGACTTCTTTCCTCAAGCCATTGCTTCACCAATAACTTGCATCTCTCCAAATCTCTTCTCAACTCTGTTGTTTCTCAATCAGAATCTACATCATCCTATCTTATCTTATTTTCCTTCAACCTATCCTTTTGTTTGAATCTCTCTTGTTGCTACATATTTTGTTTTCCCTTTTCCACTTCATAATAACTCACCTAGGGCTTCTCTCCTTTTCCTCTACCCAGTCTCTTGGTACCCATGTTCTTCCTTTTAACCTATCAAAACTTCCACACACTCATACTTGTCAAAAATCCCACCAGACCTTTTTCCAAACTCTCCCAAATCTTTCTCGCTCTGATACCAAAAATGATGAGTCAACTTAATTTAAACACAAAAAATTAGCAATATTCAAATATATAATTAAGCAATAATTATGCAATTCAATCAATTCTTTGCATGGAGCGCTGGAGCAAACACTTGACCAATACAATCTTGATGCGACAAGACCCATCCAAGTGCATTACGTATTCAAGCCTTCAATGAACTGTCATTATAAATCACAATAATTCATTCTCTACTCTATGAATAGACACGCATTACAAGGTGACAAAGAAATATATGCAAGGACTGCACATTTCAATTTCCATTCAATACAACATATACAAGAAATTGAATTTCCATCGAGGAAAACAAATAGCAATGAAACTAAACCAACAATTTCATTCCTTAATCGAAAGGTAGTATACAAAATTCTCCATCCCCAACGATAGAAAATAAAGCTTAAATGTATTGAAATAAATGCAAATGGAGAATAAAGTAGTTGATTCTCAAGGAATCGATTTCATGTTTGCTAACTAATTACTCCCAATCTAAAACCTCCATCTAGTCCTTACTACTTGTCACCAACACACTCTCCTTCCTCCACCCCTGATTAGGTTCCTCTCCCCATTCTCCCCTTTTCTTGCTTTATTTTTTCCACGAATAGTTCCCCCTCTCCAACCATCGGCCTAATTTCCATACCTCTCTCTTTTGCACGAATAGGTTTAGGAGAAAAATAAAGCAATTCCATAATCTTGTTGCCCAACAACAATGGGACACATGTTTGTAGCAAAACAAGGAAGAAGAAATTGGCGCAAACACAAAAACTGCACAACCAAAACCCAAGATTGCAAACCAAAATATACGATGCCCTTGCATCAATTTACATTTTAAACACAAATTTTCAATGTGCTCCTCAATTTGATAGCGTTTCACTTTAATAGATAAAAGAATATAAGCAGAACCAACTGAAATTGAGAGTGTATAAGGAATGTAGAGATGTACAAGAAATCAAGAAAGGGTGTGCTCCAAGGAATACTCAAATGAGGGGATAATCTTGAGGATCCGTTGTTGTGATGGTTCAACCCCCCATTACACTTTTTAATTCAATGTATGTACAAAATTCCTGAAATTCACTCCATGTGGAACACACATTCAGTTTTGTGGCACTTTATATGAGTGCATTTACAAACTTTTTTGCTGATTATAAGTTCTTCAAGTTTATTTTTATGAGATTGATTAAGAAGATATAGATTAATTTATTTCTTTTAAACCTCAATAAAAGATAAAAAACATAATTTTACAACCCCCCCTTTTTGTTTGCAAGTTACTACAAAATAGAAAAGAAAAAACCCCTTTGCCAAATTTATTGGAAAAGAGAAAATTAAATCCTCTTTTATAAATTTTAACTAAGGAAAAAAAAAAATAACTCCCCCCTTTACAAAACTTGTCAACTATTACAAAAAAAACTCCTCTTTTGCAAATGTTGTGTAAAAAATGAAAAAACAACCCGCTTCATACAAGCATTTGAAAGGTTAACTTGACAATCAATTTGCAACTGATAGTTAACAATAAATGTGACAGATAAAGGGTAAGTGCAAAAAGATAGGGGGCCAAAAAGGGGGCTTAAGTGGCCACTTTTTTTCTGAAATTAGGAAATACTAACCTTGGACATGAAATTGAGGATAGTTACACTCAAAATTTTGAGATGCAACGAAAACAAGGATCGTAGTGCTCTGAGTCTACTTTCTAAACTACTATATGTTTTTTGAAACTGGTAGAGATTAAGTGGTTCAAAAGAGGGGGACACATAAATTGGTGTTTTTTTTGTCAAAAAAACATAACATAGCAAATTTTGTGGCTCCCTCAAAAGGTTAACATTTTTTTTAGTATTTTTAAAATCGCTTTAGTGAGAAATTAACTAACAGTATGTAGTTTATGCCCAATTTTTTTGACAATTTTTTAATGAATATTTGATTTTTTACTAATTTTCAAAGTGGACACTTCTTGAAAAAATAGAATTTTGGTCGTGCTACCCCTATAAATTTTGAAAACTAATTAAAAATAATTTTTTAATATGTATAGAATGGAGTCTAGTTTTTAAAAATATAATTTATTTTGAAATTTTGATGAATGGTTAATTTATAACGAAAAAAACACCAAACACTAGTTTTTGTCAAAAACAAACACACAAAAAAAAGGAATTATAGATTAAAGGCTTAACATTGTCAAAATGTGAAAAAAATTACATTGTTAGATAGCTAAGAGAGACCCTAACATTACCAAGGTGTTCAATTTGTTCAACCTTGAAACACGTACAAATCCGATGCTTAGCACGAACGTGATTATGTGAAATATTGTAGAATTTACAAAAACACATCTTTGGATGTGGGGAAGGCACTCCAAGCCTTTGGGTTGGTATTCCAAAGAAAATACCAAGCCTTAGGCTTGGGGATTCCCAAAGAAAGAAATAATGTGAGTACATTATAACATGAGCACATTATAGTGCACTCGTGTTATAACACACTTGCATTATTTCATAGTTTTGACACGTTTTTTGTGTTTGTGCCCAAGACTTACCTAGCAAGAAATAACGAGAGTGCGTTAGAGCGCACTCGTATTATGTCTTTCTTTGTGTCAAATGCTAGTCTATTAAATGAATGTATGTATATTTGTATGTTTGTATGTATGTATGCTTGTATGACATGTATGTATGTATGTATGTTTGCATGCTTGTATGTATGTATGTACATACACCTATATGTATGTATGCCTATATGTATATAAGATTGCATGTACATATGTATGTATGCTTCTATGAATGTAAGTATGTATGTATGCATGCATGTATGTATGTCTGCTTATATGTATGTATATCTTTAGAGGGATGAAAAATTTGAAGAGAGAAAGAGAGTTGTCTAGGTAGGGTGGGAGGGAGAGACTAGAGAGAGAGAGAGGTAGTGAGAGGGAGACCTGAGAGAGGGAGAGGGGGTGGAAGGGAGAGACCTAAGAGAGAGGGAGTGGGAGAGAATGGGTTGAGGAGGGACTTAGCTAGGTAGGGTGGGAGGGGTAGAGGGAGGGAGAGAGAGAGAGGGTGGGAGCGAGAGGAAGAGAGGGAGAGAGAGAGAGAGGGAAAGAGAGAGAGTTATGTAGGTAGGGTTCTAGAGGGAGAGACTTGAGAGTGTGAAGGGGGGTGAGAGGGAGAGACTTGAGAGATAGGGAGAGAGAGGGAGTGAGAGAGAGAGGGAGTAAGAGAGAGAAACATAAGAGAGGGAGAGGGTGTGGGATGGAGTGACCTGAGAGAGAGAGAGGGAGTGTGAGAGAGGGGGTTGGAATGAGAGGGACTTATCTAGGTATGATGGAAGGGATAGAGAGGGGGTTACCTAGGTAGGGTGACACAGGGAGAGACTTGAGAGAGAGCGGGGGTGGGAGGGAGTGACTTGATAGATAGGGAGAGAGAGGGAGTGGGAGAGGGAGGGAGTGGGAGGGATATAGAGAGAGAGGGAGTGAGAGAGAGATACAGGGATTGAGAGAGTAGTAGGGATTGATTGAGCAAGAGGTACGTAGAAAGAGGGAGAGGATAGATAGAGACAATTAGAGAGGGTAGGAGAGAGGGAAGGAGAGAGAGGTGAGATGGATAGATAGAGAGAGAGGGATATGGGTTGAGGGTATAGGGTTTAAGGATTAGGGTTGAGGTTCCAATGTATAGGGTAGAGGGTTTAATGTATAGGGTAGAGGGTTGAGGGTTTAAGCGTTTAAGGGTTGAGGGGTTAAGGGTTGAGGGTTTAAGGGATTAGGGTTGAGGGTTGAGGGTATAAGGTTGATTATATAGGTTTCAGGGTATATGGTTGAGGATCCAATGTATAGGGTAGATGGTTGAGAATTGAGGGTTTAGGGTTTAATGTAAATTGTTTGAGGGTTAAGGGTATAAGGGTTTAAGGGTTGATGGATTAAGGTTTAAAGGTTGAGGGTTGGGGGATTATGGGTTGAGGGTTGAGGGTTGAGGGATTAGGATTAAGGGGTTAAGGGTTGCCAGTTGAGGGTTTAGGGATTGAGGGTTGAGGGATTAGGGTTGAGGGTTTAGGGTAGAGATTTTAAGGGTTGAGGGATTAGGGTTGAGGGTTGAGGGTTGAGGGTAGAGGGTAGAGGGTTTAAGGGTTTAGGGTTTAAGTGTTGAGGGTTGAGGTTTTAGGGTTGAGTGTTTAATGGTTTAAGGTTTGATGGTATAGGGTTGAGGGATTAGGGTAGAGAGGGAGAGATGGAGGGAGAAGTGAGATAGAGAGGAGTGAAGAGGTAAGGACAAAGAGAGATGAGGGTTGAGGGTTCATTGTATAGGGTAGAGGGTTGAGAATTGAGGATATAGTGTTGAGGGTTTATGGTATTGGGTTGAGGGTATAGGTTTGAGAGATTAGGGTTGAGGGTAGAGGGTATTGGTTTAAGGGTAGATGGTAGAGGGTTTAAGGGTTGAGGGTTGAGGGTATAGGTTTTAGTGATTAGGGTTGAGCGTCCAATGTATAGGGTAGAGGGTATAGGGGTTGAGGGATTTAGGGTTTAAGGGTTGAGGGTTGAGGGATTAAGGGTTGAGGGTTGAAGGATTAGGGTAGAGAGTTTAAGGGTTTAAGGGTTGAGGGTATAGGGTTGAGGGATTAGGGTAGAGGGTAGAGGGTATTGGATTGAGGGTAGAGGGTAGAGGGTTTAAGGGTTTAGGTTTTGAGGGTTGAGGGTTGAGGGTTTAAGGTTGAGGGTAGAGGGTTGAGGGTATAGGGTTGAGGGATTAGGGTTGAGGGATTAACGGTTGAGGGTTTAGGGTTTAAGGGTTGAGGATTTAGGGATTAGGGTTGAGGGATTAAGGTTTTAGGGATTACGGGTTGAGGGTTGAGGGTTTAGGGTAGAGGGTTTATGTTGGAAACTCAAGGAAAAACAACTAAGAGGGGGCGGGGGTGAATCAGTTGTCACCGAATCTCAAACTTATTCAACTTATTAACCTTAATTTCAGATCTGATCATTAATCATGAAAGCATAAATGAACAACACATCAAAAGCACATATAACACCAAGGTTTTAATGTCAAAATCCTGTTAGGGGAAAAACCACAGTGGAGTTCAATCCACAAGATTATACCCTATTAAAAGTATAAGGAAATATGAATGGGGAATGCACATGCATTCAACCACACTGCCTAGAGCTCACTGCTCAAATACAATAAGGCTTACTGCCCAAGGAAGACATACTATCTTACAAAAAGATTCAGATTAAAACCATCTAGATTTGAACTGAGAAAATAACATCTGCTAATTCCTGGTTACAGTTCTGGTTAAGCACATGAACACTTCTTTACTCTTCTTCACTCTTCTTCACTCTCTGCTCTGCCTTCAAATGATCTAAACTTTATTTGCACACATGACTCATACACTTCACATTTTCTCCTCTTTCACTCTTCAAACAATCGCTCTTATATATTTGCAACAAGAAATTACATTGCTATAAGTCAGCCACAAAAAGATAATAAAATAATTACAAATAGTCAGTCCAAAACAAATAAAGATTATTCATGCGAATCAACCAAGGTCAACCATGACATAGTGAAGACCAAAAACAACATTTCCAACATGAAAACACTTCAATTAACTTCTCCTCGAAGATCCACAACACGCTTCAACACCTTGTTGGCCAAGAACATGAAAAACATGAACACGCAAGAGAAAATCTTAGGATCACGAGCACAATGATCAATGCGGACATGCCACAAAGATAGAGAATGAACTAGAAACATCCAAAAGCATCATGAAACACCAAAGAAGCATCCGTAGCAACTAAACTTACTAAAATCACATAATCTTCAGTCATGAACACTAACTGAAGCGATATAAAAATTGTCAGAATGAAAATCACCATAACTTGATCAACTCTTCATGCGGATCTCTGAAACTCGATGTGGATAAACTAGACATACTCAACAAGAAACCCTTTAGTCCACAACCTTAGAACACCAATGTATTGAACACACTAACAAAAATAACTTCGCTTCACCACTGACAACCTGTAGCACTTCTTATTACAACTTTCTCAATATCCTCGACATATACAGCTTCTAATGCAACAATGCTAATAGTGTTGAGATCAATGACAACCACATATCAACAACACAACCACAACATACAACAATTTCCCAATTTTACATTGATGGCAACACATGATGTGAAAAATACCATCAACACAACTATGCTTACTCTCCCTTAGATTCTAACTTTTCTCTCCTCACATGATCTTCTCCTCACAAGGCTCTTCTCCCTAGATAAGCAACAGTTTGTTTTTCACATTACTCTTCTCCCCCTTTGACATCAATGACAAAGATCTCTTCAATACAAGCTCTAAACCACATATCTGAACACCTGAACATCTGACTACTCCCCCTGAGTAGCAACCACCACAACATCAATCTGGATCAAAATATGATCATGAAATGCACAAATTGATGCAATGCAATGCATCCTTAGTTCCAATTAGGAGGGGTAATCACCCCTAACTTCCCTCTGAGATAATAAAAAGTATCCTTAGGCAACAACTTTGTAAATATATTTGCAATCTGCTCCTTAGTAGGCACATACTCCAATCTGACTTCCTTTTCACTTACCTTCTCTCTCAAAAAGTAAAATTTTATAGATATATGCTTGGTCTTTGAATGTAGCACCAGATTCTTAGAAATGTTAATAACACTTAAATTATCACAAAATATAACAATAGGCTCATCATACACAACTCTGATATCCTTCAACATCTGTTTCATCCACAGTACTTGAGTACAATTATTATTAGCAACAATGTATTCTGCCTCTACAATAGATAAAGAAATAGCATTCTGCTTCTAACTCAACCATGAAATCAACTTCTTTCCCAAGAAAAATGCTCCACCACTAGTACTTTTCCTATCATTCACATCTCCTGCCCAATTAGCATCAATAAAGGCACTCAAAGTAAGATCATCATCTTTAGGATACCATAGACCAAAATCAACTGTCCCTTTCAAGTATTTGAAAATTCTCTTCACAACAGTCACATGGGATTCTTTAGGATCAGCTTAAAATCTAGCAACAATACATACAACATTCATGATATCAGGCCTAGTTTGAGTCAAATAAAGCAATCCACCAATCATTGATCTATTTCTTGTCTGATTTGCTTTCAGAGAATCATCATCAGTTGTCAACTTGCAACGGGTCACTATGGGTGTACCAATAGGCTTTGAATCTTCCATACCAAATTTCTTCAACAATTCCTTCACATACTTGGACTGAGATATAAAAATTCCTTTATCTAACTAAGTAATTTGCATTCCCAAGAAGAATCTCATCTCTCCAATCATTGAAATTTCAAATTCATTCTGCATATCATTAGCAAACTTCATGCACAATCTATCATCTCCTCCAAATATGATATCATCAACAAAAACTTCTACAATAAAATATTTATCATTCTTGAAATACATATTACTATCAGCAGTACCTTTGTTAAATCCAAGTTTCACCAATTACTTATCTAATTTGGAATACCAAGCTCTATGGGATTGTTTAAGTCCATACAATTCTTTCTTCAATCGACACACCATATCTTCCTGATCATTCAACTGGAATCCATCAGGTTGCTCAACATATACCTCTTATTCCAATTTTCCATTTAGAAAAGCAGACTTGACATCCATTTGATAAACCTTGTAGTCTTTATAAGTAGCATAAGCAAGAAACAATCTCACACCTTCAATTCTAGCAACAGGGGCAAAGGTTTCTTCAAAATCAATACCTTCCATTTGAGAATATCCCTTACAAACTAGTCTTGCTTTGTTTCTAACCACTTCACCTTGTTCATTCAGTTTGTTTCTAAAGACCCATTTAGTTCTAATTACATTATTATCCTTAGGTATAGGAACAAGAATCCATGTATCATTCTTCTCAATTTGTTGTAGTTCCTCTTTCATTACTTCAACCTAATGCTCATCTTTGCATGCTTCATTCACATTGTTAGGCTTAGTTTTTGAAATCAAACAAAACTCTTATGCAATTTTTCTCATAGTCTGGACACCTTTGTTCTTATCACCTATGATCTAATTCTCTTAATGATTCAATCTCACATACCTTAGAGTCTTCTTAGAATGTTCTTCAACTTTAAGATCTTTTGATCTCTCTTTTATTCTTCCACCAGTTTCTCCTTCTTCTTGATTTTATTGATTCGCTGAAATGATTTGAACTTGACTTGCAATCTGACCTTGCTTTCCTTTCCTTGTACTGTCATTCTGATCATCAGAATCATATCCATAGGTTCTAGATAGTGCAACTATGTCTTCATCAACCTTAACATTTGCATTTTCAACCATTTTATTCAATCTTTTGTTGTAACACCAGTAGGCCTTACTTTTAGTAGCGTAACCCAGAAAGATTCCTTCATCAATCCTAGCATCAAACTTTCCTATATCTTCATCTCTTTTGATATAATTCTTGCTTCCAAAGATTTTGAAATATCTAATTATAGGCTTTTGACTAGTCAATAATTCAAAAGGAGTCTTACTAGTATTGCCTTTGATTTGTACTCGGTTAAGTGTGTACACAACAGTACTCACAAATTCTCTCCAGTAGATATGACACACATTTCCTTCCAACATCATGGTTCTAGCCGCATCTAGAACTGTTTTGTTCTTCCTTTCCACAACTCCATTCTATTGAGGGGTCTGCGGTGCAAATATCTGTCTCTTTATTCCATGCTCTTCACAAAAAGAATTAAACTCACCAAGAAGTGAATTCACCACCTCTATCTGATCTTAGACACTTAATCTTCAAACCAGTCTCTATCTCAACCATAGCCTTAAAGATCTTGAACTTTTCCAGAGCTTCAATTTCTCCCTTAAGAAAGTAGCCCACATCACCCTTGAATAATCATCAATAAGCAACATGAAGTATTTGTAACCTTGTAAACTTCTAGTTCTAGTAGGACCACACAAATTAGTAATTGGGTGATCCCACAAAGCTGGTTTGCAATTTCTAGGAGGATCTGATTTTTGCTGAAATCACATATTTTTAGAAAATATAATCATTTAAGCCTTAAAAATTTCCATTTAAAGAATTCCAATTGAAGATGGTTTTATCAAACTACCTTAAATCAAACCCCCTTGGATATAACCCTGCTAGTTTTAAACCAAATAGAGTCTCCTTTACACGTATCAAAATGTTGATAAAAAACCACTTTTGATTTACCTTTTGGGGGATCAAATGAATTCATTTAAAATTTATTTTTTGTAATTATGTATTCCTTATTATAAGCTTCCCAAAAACTATAATTTTAAATAAATTTAATTTTATTATTATATTTATTTTTTATTTCTCGTGAATGTAATTTTTTCACCGAAAATCAAGCTCTATGTTCTGCGCATGTGGAAAAATAGCAGATTATCAGAAGAAAAAAATTAAAAATATTAGTGCACCAGATATTGAAGTCCTTGATCCAACAAAAAAAATTAAATTAAATTTTGATACATATAAAAAAGTTACGCATTATACAGTCGTGCTATGTCTTAATTATAATTGGTTTGAATTCAATACTTGATTAAAGAAAAAATATTCAATAAAAAACTATATAACCAAGTGGAAGCACTAGATATCAGAGTTACGAATCTAAATTCGAAAGAATTATAATTTTATCCTTCATGGAAAAAAAGTTATGCATTATACGGTGAGAGTCACTTTTTAAAAGTGTTGGTTTCTGAAAAAAATTAGTTTTCGAGGGAGATGGAAAAAGAAGTGCAATTTGATTCCAAAATTTTGAAAAAAATATATTTAGAATCTATAGACAAAATTTCACGAAACTCTAGTTTGCATCATCTTCAAATTCCTCACGGTTTAGCCGCTATAGGTTCCCGAAAGTGAAGATTTAGTTAAAAAAATTTATTTCTGTGTCTAGTTTGGCCAAAAATTGTAAACCACTATTGTGGGATCACCCAATTACAAGTTCCAACAATCCATTTGAATTTTTCTGTTTACTTCGAAATGAAATTCTTGTTTTCTTTCCTAACTGACATTCTTTGTATATGGCATTAGTGGAATTTATCTTGACAATGTTATCAAAATTAACATGATACATTCTCCTATGCCATAACCAACTCTCATCAACTTGAGCAATCAAACAAATTTTACTAGCAACATTCAAATGAAAGATATTACCTTTTGTTTGCGTACTTGATGCAATCACATTTCTAGAATTTCCCAATATTTTGCACTTACCATCCATGAACTGAAGATTGTATCTGTTATCAACCATTTGACCAACACTAAAAATATTATGCTTCAAACCTTCAACATACAAGACATCATCAGTTTTATGCTTACCATCAAGAGAAATGCATCCTCTTCCACGGATCACACCAGCTATGTTATCACCAAATCTCACAACACACCCATCATACTTCTCCAAATTCACAAACTTACTTTTATCTCTTGTCATATGATGGGAACAATCACTATCAATTAACCATTGTCTTTTTCTTCAACACGAGTAGCTAGGGATTTCTCCACATTTGTACAACTATCAGATTCAATAGACACATTATTATTTTCCTTGATAGCAATAAACACAAATTCATCTTCACTTGCATTTCCTCTGTCAGATTCATCATCTGTTACACCTTCATTAGCATCATAGTAACACTTCTTTTAGAATTTAGGCTTGTTAAATCTTGGCTTGGAAACTCTCTCAGGACACCTTGATGCAAAATGACCTATCTTATTGCAAGAGAAACATTTAATAGGAAAATTTCCCTTATACTTACCTTGTCCTCTAGCTTCTCTTTTCACAATCAATGCTTCAATTTCTTCAAGCTCTCTTTCTTCTTCATCCAACTATTTCATTTCATCCTCATACTTGAATGTATTTCTTGATGATCTTTCACCCAGATCATATCTATATCTATCTCTTCCAGAAGTAGTTGCTTTAAATGCATATTCAACCTTAGGAAGGGCATCACCAAATTCACTCAACTCAAAAGCAATAAGCTTACCAATCAACATATCTCTGGTAACATTTGTCACATTCAGAGCTCTTCAATAGCACTAGCCCATGACTTTGTAAGAATCAGGCAAAGATCTAAGAACTTTAGCAACAATATTTGATTCATCTATCTGTCCACTAGCACATTTGATACCACACAAGTTCATTTACTCTTTGCATGAAAGTAGTAACATTTTCATCATCACCCATTTTCAACTTTTCATATTTTCCTTTTAGAATTTGTAGCTTAGCAATCTTCACATTTGCATCACCTTCATACAAGGTCTCCAAATTCTTCCAAATCTCATAAGCAGTCTTTAGATCCATCACATTTGTCATCTCAGTATCAATCAAAGCACTCAACAACACCTCCTTAGCCCTGATATTATATTCAACATCCCTGATCTCAACAGAAGTAGTAGAACCATTCTATGGAATGACATATATATTTTTTGTAATGCTCCAGTAGGGTTCACCAATGCGTCTTAGATGGCACTTCATTCGAGCTTTCCAAAAGTAATAATTTGTTCCATCAAATCTAGGACTATCCTTCTTATAAGTTGCCATCCCGGATCACCTCAAGCTCTGATACCAATTGTTGGCAACTCAAGGGCAAACAACTGAGAGGGGGGTGAATCAGTTGTCACCGAATCTCAAACTTATTCAACTTATTAACCTTAATTTTAGATCTGATCATTAATCATGAAGTCATAAATGAACAACACATCAGAAGCACACATAACACCAAGGTTTTTATGTGGAAACCTAGTTAGGGGAAAAACCACAGTGGAGGTCAATCCACAAGATTATACCCTGTTAAAAGTATAAGGAAATATGAATGGGGAATGCACATGCATTCAGGCACACTACCTAGAGCTTATTGCTGAAATACAATAAGGCTTACTGCCCAAGGAAGACACACTATCTTATAGAAAGATTTGAATTAAAACCATCTAGATTTGAACTGAGAATATAGCATCTGCTAATGCCTAGTTATAGTTCTGGTTAAGCACATGAACACTTCTTTACTCTCTACTCTACCTTCGAATGATCTAAATTTTATTTACACACAAGACTCATACAATTCACATTTTCTCCTCTTTCACTCTTCAAACAATCACTCTTATATATCCGCAACAAGAAATTACATTGCTATAAGTTGGCCACAAAAATATAATAAAATAATTACAAATATTCGGCCCAAAACAAATAAAGATTATTCATGTGAATCAACCAAGGTCGGCCATAACATAGTGAAGACCAAAAACAACATTTCCAACATGAAAATACTTCAATTAACTTCTCCTCAAAGATACACAACACGCTTCAACACCTTGTTGGCCAAGAACATGAAAAACATGAACACACAAGAGAAAATCTCAGATCACGAGCACAACAATCAATGCAGACATGCCACAAAGATAGAGAATGAACTAGAAACATCCAAAAGCATCATGAAACCCCATAGAAGCATCTACAACAACTAAACATACTAAAATCACAAAATCTTCAATCAGGAACACTAACTAAAGCGACAAAAAAACTTGTCAGAATGAAAATCACAATAACTCGATCAACTCTTCATGCAGATCTCTGAAACTTGACGTGGATAAACTAGACATACTCAACAAGAAACCCTTTAGTCCACAACCTCAAAACACCAACGTACTAAACACACCGACAGAAAGAACTTCACTTCACCACTGACAACCTGTAGCACTTCTTAGTACAATTTTCTCAATATCCTTGACATATACAACTTCTAATGCAACAATGCTAATAATTTTGACATCAATGAAAACCACATATCAGCAACACAACCAAAACATCCTATAGTTTAAGGGTTGAGGGCTTAGGTTTGAGAGATTAGAGTTGAGGTTTTAGGGTATTGGGTTGAGGGCTTAGGTTTGAGGGATTAGGGTTTAGGGTATTGGGTAGAGGGTTGAGGATTGAGGGTTGAGGGTTGAGGGTTGAGGGTTTAAGGGTTTAACAGTTGAGGGTATAAGTTTTAGGTATTAGGATAGAGATTTTAAAGGTTTAGGGAGGGATAGAGAGGTGAGATAGATATATATAGAGAGAGAGGTATATGGGTAGGGTATAGGGTTGAGAATTAGAGTTGAGGTTCCAATGTATAGGGTAGAGGGTTTAAGTGTTTCAAGGTTGAGGGATTAA
>VDFB02277543.1:52740-74049 GCA_007258455.2 Sequoia sempervirens
GGTTCCAAGACAGTTGAGCAGCCACCTGGATATGAAGATCCTGTTCTGCTTGCGGCAGAAACAAACTGTGAGTATACTTCTATCTGTTCTTGTTTATTATTTAGTGTTTCTGTTCTGTATTTATCAGTGCATTTCTATGTTGTGTTTTACTTCTCAATGGAATTTCTCCTCCAACTTGGAGGTTCAAAAGTTAAGAAACTGATGCTACAAAGTACTTAAAAAAATCAGAGAAAAGAAGAACCGTTGTAAATGCTACCAATTCAGTCATTGTTTTCTTCATCTTGGGACTTGTAGGACATAAAAATCTGAGGAATTCTCCTCTTTGATAGTTTTCTATACCTCTCCAATTTTGATTATCATGTGCATGCTTTTATTACACAGATCGGTGAACTTTGATCTTTTCAGGGGCCTAAAACAGAAATTTGGATTGGTGTGTTCTTTGAGTTGGAGCATTCTTACCTCTCACACAGTCTTCATCAAGTACTCTCTTCTGTACATCTTTTCTTCAGCAGCTTTGCTGTCTTTTTAATCTAACTTTATTCTCTCTTACTATTTCAAATTACTTCCAGAATTCTTGAGTCTTCAAGCTTCAGAAATTGTTAAAACAGACCTTCTTTGAAACCTGCAGCAGCATTAGAAGACATTCACCTCAGCAGATAGTTACCACTTAGAAATTCTGAAGGAATGTGGTTAGCTCTCTCTTAACTGATATTTAAAGATGGAAGGATTACCTTTCTTGGGATAAGAAGACACTCCAAGTCTCCTTTAGTATAATTCCTATATTCTAACTGCAGACACTCCGAGTTTCTGGGTGTTCTAAATCTTGACTTTTCTATGCTCTACCATCCTAACTTGTTAAAGTTTCAAACTTTCATCCCTGAGGTTGGCTTCTTTACTCACTAGCTTATCTATATCTCTATTCTAACATTTCCTCACCTGAAAAACTTGTATTCTATCAAGTTTATCATGAATCAAAATTTCCTTTTAACTCTTTTTTTTTCTGAATTGGAGGATTCTGAATTGTCCTGTCTCATTTTAACAGTTCATCAATCATCTCCAAGACAATTCATGTTTTCAGTATAAGATTTTTAATTTCAATCTGACAATAAGCTTGGAAACTTCTGCTATGCTTATTGTTTCTTTCCCAATCTCATTTTCAAATTTTGACATTAAATAATCTCCATTCCACAGCAAAATCCTTGCTCCTGCGGATCAAGATTGCATTTTCTTACCACATCAAACATGCCGGTGGCTATTCTGAATTCTCACTTGTTTAATGTTGAGTTCAATTTCTCGAGTATTCTTTATTTTCCTTCTGCATCAAGTCAAATGACAACCAGTTGCTGATCATTCTTAAGTTTTATCATAATCATACTTACGGTTTCTTCATCTTTAATCTAAATCTAATTATAAGTTTTTCAGCAATTCACACTTTAACTTTCTTGTCCACCTGCACTGGTTCAATACTATTCCTTGCATACATCAACTTTAATCCATAAAGCCACTTTCCTTTGGTTTTATTGTTTTCTTCTATGTTATTGGGTTCGGCTATAAATTTGGTTCGGGGTCTGATTTAGGTCCAGGACAGCCTTGGGTTTGCCCAAGGTCCAGCCTGAGCACCCTGGGTCCCTTGTGGGTTTGTCAGGTTGTATTTGGTGTGAATCCCATACAAAGTTTCATGATAGCCGAATGTAGAGGGCATTGAATATTAGTTTCGTTGCACAATTTGACACAAAATGTTGCCCCCTGTCACAGAGTTTTGACATTTCTTTCTGCTAGGGAACAAGTGATGAGAGTCTGAACCAAACTGCCTACCCTTACTCTGTTGGCTTGTCTCTGAGCTTTGCTGCAACAATACTTGGCTTAAGGTGGTAACAAACATCTCGAGAATATCCTTGTTCAGTCCCAGATTGGATTATGTTGGTTGAGTTGATTGTCTTTATGGCCTCGACAAGCCCCACCCCTACCTTTAAGGTGATCAGCTTTTTCCAGATCTCAACATCAATTGCACTCTCCTAGATTTCAACATCCTGATAGGTGTATGTTGTAAAAGCATTGACCTATTGAAATGTTATCTTCTCCTCTTGAGTGAAAGCAGCATCTCATTCAGATATGTACCCACATGTGGTAGACTTATATTGAGAGGCATAGTTCATAGCATGGTGTCCAACTCCCCTTCATCCATTTACAAATCAATAGCTTGTTGACCAGACTAATGACCTTGAACCAGCATCTTTTCCAGTTTAAGTTTCACTCATTGATTGAGTTTATAATTTTATTTGGTTAAAGCAGGATTGGCCGGGGGTGCATCTGCATTGATACCTCCAATGCAATGGAATTGAATGTCAATGTATGCATTTGTTTGATGTCAGGGAGGCCCCTTATCCATTTCTGGTAATTTTTTCATTTCCTTCTTTTCCATAGCATCTGAAGGCTTTTCAGTTGAAAATACAAACCGGGTGTATGATAAAACGCAAGGATTCACAAATGGAAGCTTCAGCAACACAAATATCATTCTAGTAGAAATCTCAGTCAATTGTCAATGGCATGCTGATCTAGCTCAAATCTTAGTTTATTGAGTTGATTATTATGCATTAAAACTTAGCAACTATCAAATTTACGCACAGATAAGTGTGCCTTGTTTTATATGTCTGTTTTCTAGCTTATGTGTCTCAATGTGTTCACAATTCAAACTGAGATTGGTGCAATGTTGGTGGTATAATTCATACCTGATATTTATGGCTTGGGTCTCTTTGACGGTTGACCTTTGATAGGTTGGTCTACCATGTTTTTAAAATTTCAACACACACATATAAATTAAGACATTTATTGTACTGCATTCCATCTGTTCCAGATGGAAATCTGTATTGATTTAATATTAATTTATTACAAATAATATTTTATCTTTACATGTTATTGTTTCTTTAAAGCATGGTTAGTGTTGATTCTTCATTGTATTTTTAAACTTAATGCCATTTTATGACTTGGAAGGGCTCATTGAATAAGTTTTTTGGACCTCTTGATCTCCTCTTCTTGGTTTTGGATGTCAAGTGAATATGAATGTTTCTTGCATTGCTTGTTTGAATATAATTTGATTTGCTAATTTTTCATGCAGTTAGTGTGAGTGAAGTTCAGGCCTTATATGAACTATTCAAGAAAATAAGTAGTTCTATCATTGATGATGGGTTGATTCACAAGGTATGGAATAGTTGCAATTATGTTGAAGATTGAACTTGTAATCTTTGTTTTAATTCTAGAAATTGAGGATTTCCTTGAAAAAGGCTTTGTGAAAATGGTTGTTGATGCTTTTCTACAAGAGAATGGTATGGATGCAATTAGCAAATCTTTTGTTGATACCTCAATAATTATGAATAGCAAGCAAATTTTGTCTTGACAGGAAGAATTTCAACTAGCACTCTTCAGAACCCCTCAAAAGGAGAACCTTTTTGCTGACAGGGTAAAAATGTCTTCAAAAACAAATTCTTTTTCATTTCTCTTGTCTGGTTTGTTTAATAATTAGCTTTTTGTTTTAATTAGATGACTTAGTTTGATGTTCAAATGAGGAGGCAATCATTCACTCATTCTGTGCTAGTTATGCTTAATGTTTTATCCAAGAATGAATGTAATTTGGTTTTGTCTAGTAAAAGGAAACCATGCTGAAGGCCTTTGTTCTTGGACTGCACTTTAGTTTCATATACTCAACTTACAAAATATGCTGTCATAAGAGATGTCAAATATTCTGATTTAAAAAAATGCAAATTTTAGTTGCTCTATGCAAATATCAAACTGAAAATACTAATGAGCATGAAGAGTTTGTTCAATGGTTGCTTATAAAATGAATAAGAAAAAATACTACCAAAATAATTGTCTGTAATATAATTTGGTTTCGTCTAGTTAAAGAAAAACATACTGAAGGCCCTTGCTCTTGGACTGCACTTTAGTTTCATATGCCCAATTTCCAAAATATGCAGTCATAAGAGACAACGGACATTATGATTTAAAAAAAATGCAAATTTTAGTTGCTCTGTGCAAATATCAAACTGAAAATACTCATGAGCATGAAGAGCTTATTCAATGGTTGCTTATAAAATGAATAAGAACAAGCACTAGCAAAATGATTGTCTGTAATACCTGATAACAATATATACACTTGGAAACAATAAGTGATGCATACTAATATTGTTTCCAAATTATCTTGAAAGAGATGCACAAAAAAGAACCTATGCTGCATCAAATAGATTGGGATTTCAATGACAAATAAGTGCAAAGCATTTATGAGTGTTTCTCCAAAAGTTGACATCATGAATATTGTTCAATCCACATCAACCGGTGGTGTTCTTTGCATGTTTAAACACTTTGCTTTCAGGAGAAAAATGGTAATAACTGGCCTATAAACACTTTTGGTGCTGCACCTACTCATTAAAGAGTCTCCTAACAGAGCTCGTTGCCAAGATAAAAGAAAGATAAAAAGAAATTGAAATTCAGGCTAAAGCTAACACCAAAATGACTCAGCTGTTTAGCATCTCCAAAAGGTGTTATAAATTGTAATAAGAAATAGGAAGAGTCTGCAGTGCTTGTATTTCCCAAACTTTTTAAAACAACCAATCCTTGATGAATCACAAGCCATCCCCAGACCTTTGCGCTTGAGAGATGTCCATGCAGTCCATTTACCTTGGCAATGCCCCTGACATCAAACTTTAGGATCCTTGGCTAGCCATCACTGTTAGATTTTATGATAAGATTAGTGCACAGAAAATTAATTCAAAATCAGACACAATAACACAGCAGATACCCTGGGAAAACCCTCCACTTGAGGGAGAAAAGCCCAGCTACAATATATCACTTATATATTGAAATGTCAACACAAATTGTCTCCTTTACAAGGGCTGATATAAAGGCCAAATATAAGCACAACAATCTGATGCAACACAGATACAAACAGATGTAACTTGCAGATTATAACTCAGTCTTCAATCTGCTCTTCTACAGAATACCAATCTGCTCTTCCTCTTCTTAATTCGCACTTGAGAATAATCAAACTACAATGCGTATGGATGAAATTGAATGATGAACAATGAATGATCATCGAGCATATATACAATGTGATAGGGAGAGGACGTGACCCTTCAAAACAAGTCGGCCACCATAGAAGAATACATCCCTTCATTAAATCACGTCCCAATGGAGTATGTCTCTTGAAAATCGCGTCCAAGGGAGATGTTGGCCTTCTCAATAATTAAATATTATTTGATACAAATCGTGCCTCTTCATAAAATAGATGTCGGCCTTACCATGGACGTGCCTCTTCATCCAATCGCTGACTTCATAAATTAAATAGCCATCGGCTATAATTTAATTTAACATGTAAGGAGATCGGCTGGAAGGATACACTTGACGCTGCTATGAACATCAACACTCCCTCTCAACTAGGGAGGATACTTCCAGCTGCACAAGACATATCACCTCATTGTGATGGCAACCACAATGGCTACACCCATATGTGGAAAGGAAAGATATCACCTCATCGTGATATCAACCATCATGGCTACACCCATGTACGGAAAAGAAAGATATCACCTCATCGTGATATCAACCATCATGGCTACACCCATGTATGGTATGTACAAGCACTCATCACTTAACCTGATGTTGTCACCTCATCGTGATGTTTCACCATGGCTCTCCCAGAGGGTGAAAACACAAGTACAAGAAAATCATCACAGACTCTCTCACATGATGCTGTCATGGAGTCATACACATGACATACACCATGGCTCTCCCAAAGGGTGGAAACAAGGGCTTTCACCTCAAATCTCAAAGAGAAATGCATTAACAAGGGCTTGCACCTCAAATCTCCCCACCCTGTCGACAGGTTCGACTGATGAATGTCCATGTCCGCCGCTAGTGCCGATATACCTGCCCGATCTCTCCTTCCTCAAAACCATATCTCTGATATAGTGGTATTTGATCTCAACATGCTTAGTTCTATCATGAAACATAGGGTTGACATAAAGCTTCACACAGCTCTGGTTATCACAATGAATGATAGTTCGCTCCATTGATTGTCCAAACAATCCTGCAAGGAGCTTCCGAAGCCACATTGCTTCTCGAGTGCCACACTAGCTGCAATATACTCGGCCTTTGCTGTACTTAGTGCCACAGAAGACTGCTTCCTGTTGCACCAGGTTATCATCGCAGACCCCAAACTAAAACAACATCCAGAGGTGCTCGATCAATAACAAAACCTACCAATCAAAAATTAGTATAACCCATGCAACACCTTAGTAGAGAGGATCACACGATAATCTCAGCAAAGTTGTAAGAATTTGAAAAAGACTATCTAGATTTGGCATGAGGGAGACTAAGAACTATTCAACAGATCAATCTAATACCTAACCTTGGTGAACTATGAAATTTTAAAGAAAATTAGCATTAGTAATATAAAATAATTATCTGTAGTAAATATTAGTAAAAAGGACTGTTGGCTTTGTACCCATTTTCACATTTTGGCCATTTTTGTCATCCTTGTCTCCATTCAACCTATCATAATTTATTATTTATTTCCAAAAGTGTTAGGTGGATATTTTTTTAAAAACTAATTGATAAAAAAATGGTTATATCAACCACAGTATGATGAGATAAAATCTCTCCCCTAAAAAAGGGGAGGATCTCTTCTTTTTGCTAACTATAATCAACCAATAATTAACTAGGCTTATTTACATTAAAACTATCCATAGGGTGCTTCCATATCATTTAATTCTCTTATTTCAGAATAGTGTTCTCTTACAAACTTATAATAACAATCCTATGATGCTTATAATATGCAATGAACCACAAACTACTAATTGGAGAAATAATAATCAATACTCAATTTAGCTAAATGAAAGAGTAACTAAAATGATACTAGCAAGTGTTAACACCAAGAAACCCAAAAAAGCACAAAGTCTTTCATTGCTTCCTATGTCAATTGGAGAAAAAAAAAGGTATGGAATATGATGCAACCCATTTATTCTTCACCATATGCCAAGATAAGATCAAACAATCATAGACGATAACTTGTAGCCAAAAGTCTCCAAGTTACTTCCCAATCACGAGTTCATGAACACAACTCCAAAGATGATATCGCAGCTCAAAGACTACAAAATTATATTTAGAACACCTATAATATTTGATTACATGCCACGGTTCAATCACATATATTAGATAATGTAATAAAAGAGACTTAAGAATAATTCCAATCATCACAAGCTTGATTCAAGACAAATATTGAATGCCAACTTGATTTCCTTATATTGATTGAATATGATTTATGACGAGTCAACTTAATTTAAACACAAACAATCAACAATATTTAGATATAGAATTAAGCAACAGTTACGCAATTCAATCAATTCTTTCCACAAAGCTCACTAGAGCAAACACTTGACCAATACAATCTCAAGGCTGCAAGACCCATCCAAGTGCATTACTTATTCAAGCCTTCAATGAACTGACATTATAAACTGCAATAACTCATTCTCTACTCTATGAATAGACACCCATTACAAGGAAACAAAGAAAGATGTGTGAGGACTACACATTTCAATTTCCATTCAACGCAACATATACAAGAAGTTGAATTTCAAAATTGAGGAAAACAAATAGCAATGAAACTAAATCAACAAGTTCATTCCTTAATTGAAAGGCAGTATACAAAATTATCCATCCATAGAGATAGAAAACAAAGTTTAAATGTATTGAAACCTCCATATGCTCTTTACTACTCGACGCCAACACACTCTCCTTCCTCCACCATCGATCGGGCTCCTCTCCCCATTCTCCCCTTTTCTTGCTTTTTTTTGCCAAGAATAGCTCACCCTCTCCAATTTTTGGCCTAACTGCCTTACCTCTCTCTTTTGCACGAAAAGGTTCAAGAGAAAAATAAAGCAATTCCATAATCTTGTTTCCCAACAACAATGAGACACATGTTCGCAGAAAAACAAGGAACAAGAAACTGGAGCAAACACAAAAAGTGCATAACCAAAACCCAAAATTGTAAACCAAAATATACGATGCCCTTGCATCAGACTCCCTAGGAGACAAGAAGAAGCATGTGCTCCTATACATGAGATCTCCATCCAGAAATCACCTTTATTCTCTTCTTTCATGGCTTCCAACATCGTTCTGGAACAATGATCATGTGTTCAACTTGTTTTTTTATTTTCCTGTTACTTTTTGTATTGTATCCTTAAATCTTTGTCATATACAAGCCTCCAAAACTCTATCTCACATTCATATATATCATTTTCATCTTCTTCTTTAAAACTCTTCCCTTCAACAATTGCTTTCAAAGATTCAGAAGCATCATTCTTAAAATCATTGGAGCTTAATGTTTACCTTGCATGCACACTCAAACTTCTTCCAAGCTACTCCTGAAAGTGTGTCAATCCACTTTTTTGTTGATGTTTCATTAGTCAATACTTGTGTTTCTTCATCTTCATTTACATTGTTTGTTTTTTCCTTCTCAAGGTTTCTTGCATCCTCTTGACCATCATTTTCCTCGCCATCTTCCCTTTTCATCTTCGTTTGCTTTTCTTCAGGCTTTACTTCCATGTTAGCTTCATGATGTGGCAATGCTTTTCCTTCTTTCAAGACAACCATCTTTTGACCTCTTCTTTGATTAATAATCTCTACATAGGCCACTTCAACTTCTTTTCAATGGCCAACCTCAATCATATATTCTTGACTTTCCTCAAGCCATTGCTTCAATTAATAACTTGCATCTCTCCAAATCTCTTCTCAACTCTATCGTTTCTCAATCAAAATCTACATCGTCCTCTCTTATCTTATTGTCCTTCAACCTATCCTTTTGTTTGAATATCTCTTGTTGCTGCATCTTTTTTTTTTTCCTTTTGCACTTCATAATACCTCACCTAGGGCTTCTCTGCTTTTCCTCTACCCAGTCTCTTGGTACCCAGGTTCTTCCTTTTAACCTATCAAAACTTCCACACACTCATTCTTGTCAAAAATCCCACCAGACCTTTTTCCAAACTCTCCTAGATCTTTCTTGCTTTGATACCAAAAATGATGAGTCAACTTAATTTAAACACAAATAATTAGCAATATTGAAATATAGAATTAAGCAATAATTATGCAATTCAATCAATTATTTCCACATAGCGCTAGAGAAAACACTTGACCAATACAATCTCAAGGTGATAGGACCCATCCAAGTGCATTACTTATTCAATCCTTCAACAAATTGACATTATAAACTGCAATAAATCATTCTCTACTCTATGAACAGACACCCATTACAAGGTGACAAAGAAAGATATGCAAGGACTACACATTTCAATTTCCATTCAACACAACTTATACAGGAAGTTGAATTTCCAACGAGGAAAACAAATAGCAATGAAACTAAACCAAAAATTTCATTCCTTAATTGAAACCTGTAGTATACAAAATTCTCCATCCCCAACGATAGAAAATAAAGCTTAAATGTATTGAAAGAAATGAAAATGGAGAACAAAGTAGTCGATTCTCAAGGAATCAATTTCATGTTTGCTATCTGATTACTCACAATCTAAAACCTCCATCTGCTCTTTACTACTTATCACCAACACACTCTCCTTCCTCCATCCTTGATCAGGCTCCTCTCCCCATTCTCCCCTTTCTTCTTTATTTTTTCCAAGAGTAGTTCCCCCTCTCCAATCATTGGCCTAATTGCCTTACCTCTCTCTTTTGTATGAATAAGTTCAGGAGAAAAATAAAGCAATTCCATAATCTTTTTGCCCAACAATAATGGGACACATGGCTGTAGAAAAATAAGGAACAAGAAACTAGCGCAAACACAAAAAGTGCACAACCAAAACCCAAGATTGGAAAACCAAAATATACAATTCCCTTGCATCAATTTACACTTTAAACACAAATTTTCAATGTACTCCTCAATTTGATAGCATTTCACTTCAATAGATAAAATAATATAAGCATAACCAACTGAAATTGAGAGTGTACAAGGAATGTAGAGATGTACAAGAAACTGAGAAAGGGTGTGCTCCAAGGCACACTCACATGAGGGGATAATTTTGAGGATCCATTTTTGTGATAGTACAACTACCCATTACACTTTTTAATTCAATGTATGTACGAAATTTCTGAAATTCTCTCCTTGTGGAACACACATTCAGTTTTGTGGCACTTTCTATGAGTGCATTTACAGTCCCTTTTGCTGATTGCAAGTTCTTCGCTTATTTTTATGAGATTGATTAAGAAGATAGATTAATTATTTCTTTTAAACCTCAATAAAATATAAAAAAACATAAGTTTACAACTCTTTTGTTTGCAAGTTAATACAAAATAGAAAGAAACCCTTTGTACAAATTTAGCTGGAAAAGAGAAAATTAAATCCTCTTTATAAATTCTAACTAAGGAAAAATAATCTCCCCTTTTACAACATTTGTCAACTATTACAAAAACCTCTTGCAAAACAAGGTGTAAAAATGAAAACAACCCGCTTCGCATAAGCATTTGAAAGGTTAACTTGACAATCAATTTGCAACCTGGCAAATAACAATAAATGAGAGATAAAGGGCAAGTGCAAAGATAGGGGCAAAAAGGGGCTTATGGCCACTTTTTTCCAAATGCAGTACTAACCTTGGACGTGAAATTGAGGATAGTTACATTCAAAATTTTGAGATGGAACAAAAACAAGGATCGAAGTGCTCCGAGTCTACTTTCTAAACTACTAATTTATTTTGAAAATGGTTGAGATTAAGTGGTTCAAAAGATGGGGACACATAATTTGGTTTTTTAATAAAAATATAATATAGTAACCTTTTGTGGCCCCCAAAAGGTTAACATTTTTTTAGTATTTTTAAAATCGCTTTAGTGAGAAATTAACTAACAGTATGTAGTTTATGCCCAATTTTTTTGACAATTTTTTAATGAATATTTGATTTTTTACTAATTTTCAAAGTGGATACTTCTTGAAAAAATAGAATTTTGGTCGTGCTACCCCTATAAATTTTGAAAACTAATTAAAAATCATTTTTTAATATGTATAGAATGGAGTCTAGTTTTTAAAAATATAATTTATTTGAAATTTTGATGAATGGTTAATTTATAACAAAAAAAACACCAAACACTAGTTTTTGTCAAAAACAAACACACAAAAAAAGGAATTATAGATCAAAGGCTTAACATTGTCAAAATGTGAAAAAAATTACATTGTTAGATAGCTAAGAGAGAGCCTAACATTACCAAGGTGTTCAATTTGTTCAACCTTGAAACACGTACAAATCCAATGCTTAGCATGAACGTGATTATGTGAAATATTGTAGAATTTACAAAAACACGTCTTTGGATGTGGGGAAGGAACTCCAAGCCTTTGGGTTGGTATTCCAAAGAAAATACCAAGCCTTAGGCTTGGGGATTCCCAAAGAAAGAAATAATGTGAGTACATTATAACGTGAGCACATTATAGTGCACTTGTGTTATAACACGCTTGCGTTATTTCATAGTTTTGACACATTTTTTGTGTTTGTGCCCAAGACTTACCTAGCAAGAAATAATGAGAGTGCGTTAGAGTGCACTCGTGTTATGTCTTTCTTTGTGTCAAATGCTAGTCTATTAAATGAATGTATGTATATTTGTATGTTTGTATGACATGTATGTATGTATGTTTGCATGCTTGTATATATGTATGTACATACACCTATATGTATGTATGCCTATATGTATATAAGATTGCATGTACATATGTATGTATGCTTGTATGTATGTAAGTATGTATGTATGCATGCATGTATGTATGTCTGCTTATATGTATGTATATCTTTAGAGGGATGAAAAATTTGAAGAGAGAAAGAGAGTTGTCTAGGTAGGGTGGAAGGGAGAGACTAGAGAGAGAGAGAGGTAGTGAGAGGGAGACCTGAGAGAGGGAGAGGGGGTGGAAGGGAGAGACCTAAGAGAGAGGGAGTGGTAGAGAATGGGTAGGTAGGGTGAGAGGGGTAGAGGGAGGGAGAGAGAGAGAGGGTGGGAGAGAGAGGCCTAAGCGAGAGGGAGAGAGAGAGAGAGGGAAAGAGAGAGAGTTATGTAGGTAGGGTTCTAGAGGGAGAGACTTGAGAGTGTGAAGGGGGGTGAGAGGGAGAGACTTGAGAGATAGGGAGAGAGAGGGAGTGAGAGAGAGAGGGAGTAAGAGAGAGAAAAATAAGAGAGGGAGAGGGTGTGGGATGGAGTGACCTGAGAGAGAGAGAGAGGGAGTGTGAGAGAGGGGGTTGGAATGAGAGGGACTTATCTAGGTATGATGGAAGGGATAGAGAGGGGGTTACCTAGGTAGGGTGCCAAAGGGAGAGACTTGAGAGAGAGGGGGGGTGGGAGGGAGTGACTTGATAGATAGGGAGAGAGAGGGAGTGGGAGAGGGAGGGAGTGATGGAGAGGGAGTGGGAGGGATATAGAGAGAGAGGGAGTGAGAGAGAGATACAGGGATTGAGAGAGTAGTAGGGATTGATTGAGCAAGAGGTACGTAGAAAGAGGGAGAGGATAGATAGATACAATTAGAGAGGGTAGGAGAGAGGGAAGGAGAGAGAGGTGAGATGGATAGATAGAGAGAGAGGGATATGGGTTGAGGGTATAGGGTTTAAGGATTAGGGTTGAGGTTCCAATGTATAGGGTAGAGGGTTTAATGTATAGGGTAGAGGGTTGAGGTTTTAAGCGTTTAAGGGTTGAGGGTTTAAGGGTTTAAGAGTTGAGGGATGAGGTTTAGGGTTTAAGGGTTTAGGGTTGATGGATTAGGGTTGAGGGTTGAGGGTATAAGGTTGAGTATATAGGTTTCAGGGTATATGGTTGAGGATCCAATGTATAGGGTAGATGGTTGAGAATTGAGGGTTTAGGGTTTAATGTAAATTGTTTGAGGGTTAAGGGTATAAGGGTTTAAGGGTTGATGGATTAAGGTTTAAAGGTTGAGGTTTGGGGGATTATGGGTTGAGGGTTGAGGGTTGAGGGTTGAGGGATTAGGATTAAGGGGTTAAGGGTTGACAGCTGAGGGTTTAGGGATTGAGGGTTGAGGGATTAGGGTTGAGGGTTTAGGGTAGAGATTTTAAGGGTTGAGGGATTAGGGTTGAGGGTTGAGGGTTGAGGGTAGAGGGTAGAGGGTTTAAGGGTTTAGGGTTTAAGTGTTGAGGGTTGAGGTTTTAGGGTTGAGTGTTTAATGGTTTAAGGTTTGATGGCATAGGGTTGAGGGATTAGGGTAGAGAGGGAGAGATGGAGGGAGAAGTGAGATAGTGAGGAGTAAAGAGGTAAGGACAAAGAGAGATGAGGGTTGATGATCCAATGTATATGGTAGAGGGTTGAGAATTGAGGATATAGTGTTGAGGGTTTATGGTATTGGGTTGAGGGTATAGGTTTGAGGGATTAGGGTTGAGGGTAGAGGGTATTGGTTTGAGGGTAGATGGTAGAGGGTTTAAGGGTTGAGGGTTGAGGGTATAGGTTTTAGTGATTAGGGTTGAGCATCCAATGTATAGGGTAGAGGGTATAGGGGTTGAGGGATTTAGGGTTTAAGGGTTGATGGTTGAGGGATTAAGGGTTGAGGGTTGAGAATTGAGGGTTGAGGGTTTAATGGATAGGGTAGAGGGTTGAGCGTTGAGGGTTGAGGGTTGAGGGATTAAGGGTTGAGGGTTGAAGGATTAGGGTAAAGAGTTTAAGGGTTTAAGGGTTGAGGGTATAGGGTTGAGGGATTAGGGTAGAGGGTAGAGGGTATTGGATTGAGGGTAGAGGGTAGAGGGTTTAAGGGTTTAGGTTTTGAGGGTTGAGGGTTGAGGGTTTAAGGTTGAGGGTAGAGGGTTGAGGGTATAGGGTTGAGGGATTAAGGTTGAGGGATTAACAGTTGAGGGTTTAGGGTTTAAGGGTTGAGAATTTAGGGATTAGGGTTGAGGGATTAAGGTTTTAGGGATTACGAGTTGAGGGTTGAGGGTTTAGGGTAGAGGGTTTATGTTGGAAACTCAAGGAAAAACAACTAAGAGGGGGCGGGGGTGAATCAGTTGTCACCGAATCTCAAACTTATTCAACTCATTAACCTTAATTTCAAATCTGATCATTAATCATGAAATCATAAATGAACAACATATCAAAAGCACATATAACACCAAGGTTTTAATGTCAAAATCCTGTTAGGGGAAAAACCACAATGGAGTTCAATCCACAAGATTATACCCTGTTAAAAGTATAAGGAAATATGAATGGGGAATGCACATGCATTCAACCACACTACCTAGAGCTCACTGCTCAAATACAATAAGGCTTACTGCCCAAGGAAGACATACTATCTTACAAAAAGATTCAGATTAAAACCATCTAGATTTGAACTGAGAAAATAACATCTGCTAATTCCTGTTTACAGTTCTGGTTAAGCACATGAACACTTCTTTACTTTTCTTCACTCTTCTTCACTCTCTGCTTTTCCTTCAAATGATCTAAATTTTATTTGCACACATGACTCATACACTTCACATTTTCTCCTCTTTCACTCTTCAAACAATCGCTCTTATATATTTGCAACAAGAAATTACATTGCTATAAGTCGGCCACAAAAATATAATAAAATAATTACAAATAGTCAGTCCAAAACAAATAAAGATTATTCATGTGAATCAACCAAGGTCAACCATGACATAGTGAAGACCAAAAACAACATTTCCAACATGAAAACACTTCAATTAACTTCTCCTCGAAGATCCACAACACGCTTCAGCACCTTGTTGGCCAAGAACATGAAAAACATGAACACGCAAGAGAAAATCTCGGATCACGAGCACAATGATCAATGCAGACATGCCACAAAGATAGAGAATGAACTAGAAACATCCAAAAGCATCATGAAACACCAAAGAAGCATCCGTAGCAACTCAACTTACTAAAATCACATAATCTTCAGTCATGAACACTAACTGAAGCGATATAAAAATTGTCAGAATGAAAATCACCATAACTTGATCAACTCTTCATGCGGATCTCTGAAACTCGATATGGTTAAACTAGACATACTCAACAAGAAACCCTTTAGTCCACAACCTTAGAACACCAATGTATTGAACACACTAAGAAAAATAACTTCACTTCACCACTGACAACCTGTAGCACTTCTTATTACAACTTTCTCAATATCCTCAACATATACAGCTTCTAATGCAACAATGATAATAGTGTTGACATCAATGACAACTACATATCAACAACACAACCACAACATACAACAATCTCCCCATTTTGCATTGATGGCAACACATGATGTGAAAAATACCATAAACACAACTACGCTTTCTCTCCCTTAGATTCTAACTTTTCTCTCCTCACAAGGCTCTTTTCCCTAGATAAGCAACAGTTTGTTTTTCACATTACTCTTCTCCCCCTTTGACATCAATGACAAAGATCTCTTCAATACAAGCTCTAAACCACATATCTGAACACCTGAACATCTGACTACTCCCCCTGAGTAGCAACCACCACAACATCAATCTGGATCAAAATATGATCATGAAATGCACAAATTGGTGCAATGCAATGCATCCTTAGTTCCAATTAGGAGGGGTAATCACCCCTAACTTCCCTCTAAGATAATAAAAAGTATCCTTAGGCAACAACTTTGTAAATATATTTGCAATCTGCTCCTTAGTAGGCACATACTCCAATCTGACTTCCTTTTCACTTACCTTCTCTCTCAAAAAGTAAAATTTTATAGATATATGCTTGGTCTTTGAATGTAGCACCAGATTCTTAGAAATGTTAATAACACTTAAATTATCACAAAATATAACAATAGGCTCATCATACACAACTCTGATATCCTTCAACATCTGTTTCATCCACAGTACTTGAGTACAATTATTATTAGCAACAATGTATTCTGCCTCTACAATAGATAAAGAAATAGCATTCTACTTCTAACTCAACCATGAAATAAACTTCTTTCCCAAGAAAAATGCTCCACCACTAGTACTTTTCCTATCATTCACATCTCCTGCCCAATTAGCATCAATAAAGGCACTCAAAGTAAGATCATCATCTTTAGGATACCATAGACCAAAATTGTCCCTTTTCCAAGTATTTGAAAATTCTCTTCACAATAGTCACATGGGATTCTTTAGGATCAGCTTAAAATCTAGCAACAATACATACAACATTCATGATATCAGGCCTAGTTTGAGTCAAATAAAGCAATCCACCAATCATTGATCTATTTCTTGTCTGATTTGCTTTCGGAGAATCATCATCAGTTGTCAACTTGCAACGGGTCACTATGGGTGTACCAATAGGCTTTGAATCTTCCATACCAAATTTCTTCAACAATTCCTTCACATACTTGGACTGAGATATAAAAATTCCTTTATCTAACTAAGTAATTTGCATTCCCAAGAAGAATCTCATCTCTCCAATCATTGACATTTCAAATTCATTTTGCATATCATTAGCAAACTTCATGCACAATCTATCATCTCCTCCAAATATGATATCATCAACAAAAACTTCTACAATAAAATATTTATCATCATTCTTGAAATACAGATTACTATCAGCAGTACCTTTGTTAAATCCAAGTTTCACCAATTACTTATCTAGTTTGGAATACCAAGCTCTATGGGATTGTTTAAGTCCATACAATTCTTTCTTCAATCGACACACCATATCTTCCTGATCATTCAACTGGAATCCATCAGGTTGCTCAACATATACCTCTTATTCCAATTTTCCATTTAGAAAAGTAGACTTGACATCCATTTGATAAACCTTGTAGTCTTTATAAGTAGCATAAGCAAGAAACAATCTCACACCTTCAATTCTAGCAATAGGGGCAAAGGTTTCTTCAAAATCAATACCTTCCATTTGAGAATATCCCTTACAAACTAGTCTTGATTTGTTTCTAACCACTTCACCTTGTTCATTCAGTTTGTTTCTAAAGACCCATTTAGTTCTAATTACATTATTATCCTTAGGTATAGGAACAAGAATCCATGTATCATTCTTCTCAATTTGTTGTAGTTCCTCTTTCATTGCTTCAATCTAATGCTCATCTTTGCATGCTTCATTCACATTGTTAGGCTTAGTTTTTGAAATCAAACAAAACTCTTCTACAATTTTTCTCGTAGTCTGGACACCTTTGTTCTTATCACCTATGATCTAATTCTCTGAATGATTCAATCTCACATACCTTAGAGTCTTCTTAGAATGTTCTTCAACTTTAGGCTCTTTTGATCTCTCTTTTATTCTTCCACCAGTTTCTCCTTCTTGATTTTATTGATTCGCCGAAATGATTTGAACTTGACTTGCAATCTGACCTTGCTTTCCTTTCCTTGTACTGTCATTCTGATCATCATAATCATATCCATAGGTTCTAGATAGTGCAGCTATGTCTTCATCAACCTTAACATTTGCATTTTCAACCATTTTATTCAATCTTTTGTTGTAACACTAGTAGGCCTTACTTTTAGTAGCGTAACCCAGAAAGATTCCTTCATCAATCCTAGCATCAAACTTTCCTAAATGTTCATCTCTTTTGATATAATTCTTGCTTCCAAAGATTTTGAAACATCTAATTATAGGCTTTTGACTAGTCAATAATTCAAAAGGAGTCTTACTAGTATCACCTTTGATTTGTACTCGGTTAAGTGTGTACACAACAGTACTCACAACTTCTCTCCAGTAGATATGACACACATTTCCTTCCAACATCATGGTTCTAGCCGCATCTAGAACTATTTTGTTCTTCCTTTCCACAACTCCATTCTTTTGAGGGGTCTGCTGTGCAAATAACTGTCTCTTTATTCCATGCTCTTCACAAAAAGAATTAAACTCACCAGAAGTGAATTCACCACCTCTATCTGATCTTAGACACTTAATCTTCAAACCAGTCTCTATCTCAACCATAGCCTTAAAGATCTTGAACTTTTCCATAGCTTCATATTTCTCCCTTAAGAAAGTAGCCCACATCACCCTTGAATAATCATCAATAAGCAACATGAAGTATTTGTAACCTTGTAAACTTCTAGTTCTAGTAGGACCACACAAATTAGTAATTGGGTGATCCCACAAAGCTGGTTTACAATTTCTGGGAGGATCTGATTTTTGCTAAAATCACATATTTTTAGAAAATATAATCATTTAAGCCTTAAAAATTTCCATTTAAAGAATTCCAATTGAAGATGGTTTTATCAAACTACCTTAAATCAAACCCCCTTAGATATAACCTTGATAGTTTTAAACCAAATAGAGTCTCCTTTACACGTATCAAAATGTTGATAAAAAACCACTTTTGATTTACCTTTTGGGGGATCAAATGAATTCATTTAAAATTTATTTTTTGTAATTATGTATTCCTTATTATAAGCTTCCCAAAAACTATAATTTTAAATAAATTTAATTTTATTATTATATTTATTTTTTATTTCTCGTGAATGTAAATTTTTCACCTAAAATCAAGCTCTATGTTATGCGCATGTGGAAAAATAGCAGATTATCAGAAGAAAAAAATAAAAATATTAGTGCACCAGATATTGAAGTCCTTGATCCAACAAAAAAAATTAAATTAAATTTTGATACATATAAAAAAAGTTACGCGTTATACAGTCGCGCTATGTCTTAATTATAATTGGTTTGAATTCAATACTTGATTAAAGAAAAAAATATTCAATAAAAAAATATATAACCAAGTGGAAGCACTAGATATCAGAGTTACGAATCTAAATTTGAAAGAATTATAATTTTATCCTTCATGGAAAAAAAGTTATGCATTATACGGTGAGAGTCACTTTTTAAAAGTGTTGGTTTCTGAAAAAAATTAGTTTTTGAGGGAGATGGAAAAAGAAGTGCAATTTGATTCCAAAATTTTTGAAAAAAATATATTTAGAATCTATATACAAAATTTCACGAAACTCTAGTTTGCATCATCTTCAAATTCCTCACGGTTTAGCCGCTATAGGTTCCCGAAAGTGAAGATTTAGTTAAAAAAATTTATTTCTGTGTCTAGTTTGGCCAAAAATTGTAAACCACTATTGTGGGATCACCCAATTACAAGTTCCAACAATCCATTTGAATTTTTTTGTTTACTTCGAAATGAAATTCTTGTTTTCTTTCCTAACTGACATTCTTTGTATATGGCATTAGTGGAATTTATCTTGACAATGTTATCAAAATTAACATGATACATTCTCCTATGCCATAACCAACTCTCATCAACTTGAGCAATCAAACAAATTTTACTAGCAACATTCAAATGAAAGATATTACCTTTTGTTTGCATACTTGATGCAATCACATTTCTAGAATTTCCCAATATTTTGCACTTACCATCCATGAACTGAAGATTGTATATGTTATCAACCATTTGACCAACACTAAAAAGATTATGCTTCAAACCTTCAACATACAAGACATCATCAGTTTTATGCTTACCATCAAGAGAAATGCATCCTCTTCCATGGATCACACCAACTATGTTATCACCAAATCTCACAACACACCCATCATACTTCTCCAAATTCACAAACTTACTTTTATCTCTTGTCATATGATGGGAACAACCACTGTCAATTAACCATTATCTTTTTCTTCAGCACGAGTTGCTAGGGATTTCTCCACATTTGTACAACTATCAGATTCAATAGACACATGATTATTTTCCTTGATAGCAATAAACACAAATTCATCTTCACTTGCATTTCCTCTGTCAGATTCATCATCTGTTACACCTTCATTAGCAGCATAGTAACACTTCTTTTGGAATTTAGGCTTGTTAAATCTTGGCTTGGAAACTCTCTCAGGACACCTTGATGCAAAATGACCTATCTTATTGCAAGAGAAACATTTAATAGGAAAATTTCCCTTATACTTACCTTGTCCTCTAGCTTCTCTTTTCACAATCAATGCTTCAATTTCTTCAAGCTCTCTTTCTTCTTCATCCAACTATTTCATTTCATCCTCATACTTGAATGTATTTCTTGATGATCTTTCACCCAGATCATATGTATATCTATCTCTTCCAGAAGTAGTTGCTTTAAATGCATATTCAACCTTAGGAAGGGCATCACCAAATTCACTCAACTCAAAAGCAATAAGCTTACCAATCAACATATCTCTGGTAACATTTGTCACAATTCAGAGCTCTTCAATAGCACTAGCCATGACTTTGTAAGAATCAGGCAAAGATCTAAGAAATTTAGCAAAAATATTTGATTCATCTATCTGTCCACCAACACGTTTGATACCACACAAGTTCATTTACTCTTTGCATGAAAGTAGTAACATTTTCATCATCACCCATTTTCAACTTTTCATATTTTCCTTTCAGAATTTGTAGCTTAGAAATCTTCACATTTGCATCACCTTCATACAAGGTCTCCAACTTCTTCCAAATCTCATAAGCAGTTTTCAGATCCATCACATTTGTCATCTCAGTATCAATCAAAGCACTCAACAACACCTCCTTAGCCCTGATATTTTATTTAACATCCCTAATCTCAGCAGAAGTAGTAGAACCATTCTATGGAATGACATATATATTTTTGTAATGCTCCAGTAGGGTTCACCAATGCATCTTAGATGGCACTTCATTTGAGCTTTCCAAAAGTAATAATTTGTTCCATCAAATCTAGGACTATCCTTCTTATAAGTCGCCATCCCGGATCACCTCAAGCTCTGATACCAATTGTTGGCAACTCAAGGGCAAACAACTGAGAGGGGGGTGAATCAGTTGTCACCGAATCTCAAACTTATTCAACTTATTAACCTTAATTTTAGATCTGATCATTAATCATGAAGTCATAAATGAACAACACATCAGAAGCACACATAACACCAAGGTTTTTATGTGGAAACCTAGTTAGGGGAAAAACCACAGTGGAGGTCAATCCACAAGATTATACCCTGTTAAAAGTATAAGGAAATATGAATGGGGAATGCACATGCATTCAGGCACACTACCTAGAGCTTATTGCTGAAATACAATAAGGCTTACTGCCCAAGGAAGACACACTATCTTATAGAAAGATTTGAATTAAAACCATCTAGATTTGAACTGAGAATATAGCATCTGCTAATGCCTAGTTATAGTTCTGGTTAAGCACATGAACACTTCTTTACTCTCTACTCTACCTTCGAATGATCTAAATTTTATTTACACACAAGACTCATACAATTCACATTTTCTCCTCTTTCACTCTTCAAACAATCACTCTTATATCCGCAACAAGAAATTACATTGCTATAAGTTGGCCACAAAATATAATAAAATAATTACAAATATTCGGCCCAAAACAAATAAAGATTATTCATGTG
>VDFB02277544.1:0-22058 GCA_007258455.2 Sequoia sempervirens
GCTACATCACATAATTTTCATATGCATACATCCCTCAACATAGAATACATACACATTCATGCAAGATACACACATTTTAGATTTTCTCATTGAACACACCAAAATATTATCTAATTTTATTTATATTTAAGGTGATTCAATAGACCCTTATTTACAATAGACTTCTAGTTACATCATTATAATTTCTCAATATCAGATAGAGGACATTCCTCTAGGTCATCATCCGAGTTTACTTCAAACTTTACTGAAGAGGACGGTTGAGGGTGTAGACTCTCTTTTTCCTCTTTGGTCAACAAGGGTGCATTGGGTCCACACCCTAGAGGCCAGTGCCGATTGCGAAAGGCTTTTGATCTTAGGCATTCACCTCTCCTCAATCTTCAAGCCTCTCTCTAGCTTGAGTCGTGTAAGAGCCTAAGCTAGAGTTTCATCATTTGGAATTTATGATGGAACCTCTACCTTGGCGTTTCCTTCCTTTACGTCATTCTTACATGAGGTTCTAATAGTTTTCCCTTCTTTTGTTACCTTTGACCTTCCCATTCTTGCATTTAATTCAGGTTCGGTCAATTCTCAGGACATCCAAATTTTAGGTCAAGGGTCAACGACCCCTAGTCAACTACGGTAGACTTAAAATTCCTAGAGTTGAACCCTAAGCTTTGATACCAAATGTAATAACCCATTCCAAATTATTACTTAATTAATATTATTGTAAATGACACATGAATATAATCTAAATTAAAAAGACATAATTAGTGGCTAAAGTCATTCATAGCTACACATGTCCATTTAAAATGAGTCAAAGATTCTTATATTCACTTCAAAAGTTAAATTACAATATCAAGATTTACATGGAACCTAAGGCCACAATATCATTACATAGGATATTTCTCATCAAGTACATGAATGATTTACATCAAGTTACATCGTAGCCTATAATAGTCTAGTGAACAACTAAGGTTATTTTTCAACGCTCACCTCCACTGGTGGACGAGAACATGGTTGAAGCGCTTTACTGCCCAACCACGAAGCTTACGCTCCCTCGATATTCTTCCAACTTGAAGAATGCCCGACCCTGCACAAAATTTTTAGCAAGAGAACAATATGCAAGGTGGAATCTGGTGAGTTCCCATACATCAACATGAAAGTCTATCTATAAGTTAGAAAACAAATGCATGATCTATGCTAGGAATGGTAGAGTGAAATCACAGAGTTCATTCATACATACATAATGAACAATATTGTTTGGCCAAGCATAATAAGTGTGTTGCAACAACAACAAACAATAGGTTCTGGTAAAGCAAACCTATACTCTTTGTACTCCATTTCGGCACCTGTCCCGGAAGGTAACTTTTTACTATAACAACTATCTACCCTCTAGCAACAACTACCCATAGATGCTCTAGTCAACTAAGGTATCATTGTTTTGTTCAAGTACTTAAAATATTCTTTTGTAGATGTCTTCAAAAGAAGAGACAGAATACAAATTTATACTCTAAACAAAAAATCAGAATTGATGATTCATAGAGTATTTCAATAATCAGTCATATCATTCTTACGACTAGTTTCTACTTATCACCATAAGCTTTTTCCTTATTGTAAATATACTAAAACAAAAGAAGGTATGTCACAAGTATGTGTATGTAGGTAGAAGAATTATATGTGCATACACATATATGTGCCTACTAATGTTTAAGTTTGTGCATACATTCTGAAATAATTATGAAATTCAGATTTGCAATATTAAAATAGTATTCCCTTGACATTTCTTGTCAAAACAAATATTCTAAGCAAGTCTATGCTAACAATTTCTCACATACTATTATACTCTAACATTGTTGTTTCCATGAGAACATTCATTGTTTAAACAGAACGAGTATTGTTTCCCACTAAACAATCATAAAACAAGTTTACATATGAATATTCATTGTTTAAACAAAAAAAGTATTGTTTCCTACTAGACAGTCATAAAACATGTTGTTTACATATGAACATTCCTTGTTTGAACCGAATAGGTGTTGTTTCCTACTAAACAGTTGTAAAGTAAGTTGTTTATAAGCTAAATAGTTTATAGAGCAAATTTTTTTCTAGCTAGAATGATAACTTTTCAACAAAACATAGTTGTTTGCTAAGGAATAACTTATGTTTGTATCAATACATTTTTGTTTTAAACTAACAGAATATATCTAAGGACAATGTCGTTTACTCATTTTTCTGATCTTAAGTTGTTTACATGCTACATATTCACTTTCAAGTAATTGTTCATCATTTAGTATTGAACGGGTTTGTCCATTATGAATAGAAAATAAACAAATCAGATAGCATAGTTTCAACCTTAGAACGAAATGCCTATAATCCAGATCTTGAACTCTTTCATCACTGGAATCACTATGAGAAACTTTAATATTATAAAGAAACCAAGTTCAACATGTTTGTCAGTGAATTTCTTAAGCAAGTATTTTAGTTAAGAATACAAGGAGGTTTCAAGGTCAAACAATACTTTTGACTACTCAGGATACAACAAATAAACCAAGGTTGTTCTAGTTTTTGACCCATTTCTATGGTTAGGTACCTCCTATTTTAACCCCAAGTTTCATTTGAATTTACCCTTATGTGCATACTAGCGTATTCCTTAATGCATGCTACTTTATACTTCATGCAGACTCATATATGATACTAAATCAAATAAATTATACTATCAATCATGAGGATCAATACTTACAAGTTTACAAAGAAACCCTTCTCTAACATCCCATCGATTCTTCAAATCGAGGCTTCTTCTTTATACACATATGTTTACCACAATCCTGAATAAAAGAATTATTTTCCCCTTTACCACTATCGGCTAGGCCGGTAATGGAAAGCATTTTCTTTTAAAGATAACACTGTTGACACATATTGAAGATAACATAGAGGATTATTTCCTCTTTTCATAGGTTCGACAGGCGAACCTTTACAAAATCAACACCAAATGGTACACATTAAATCGTAATATGAATTCTAATAGACAAGATATGGCTTACTCTATTGAGTAAACATTATTAACAGTCGCTTCATAGGTTTTGATGCCTCGCATTAGCACAAAAGGCTATTTAAATGGCTCCATTCAAGATACTAACATGAGCAAGTCATAGGCCATGCGAATCCCCTAGAGGGTGGTCGCAAATCTATACCTTCGGCCTAAGCCGAAAACACACGGATAGTAACATTGTATGCCACTACACGTTTGGTTCTACCATCAAATGCAATGATAAACACTAGCTAAGGAAATGAAAATATATGATAGTGATATCAATACTATTTCAAGAAACGTATTACCTCAATGGTCGAGCCTTTCGATTGAAACCTTAGATTTTTCCTACAACTTCGATCTCTTTTTTCCTTTTTGGGTGCTTGTCGATTTTCTTCCAAATCGATCCCCTGCTTTTTTTTACCCACCACCTTCATTCAAAATGGTAAAAACCCCCACTTTTTCGTGCAGCTAGGTGCCAATATTATGGATTTTTCCTACCATAGCCGCCCTCTAATTTTGAATAATGCCTTTATTATTGGGCAGGCCACGACCATCATGGGTTTTCCTTGTAATCTTCATTGATTTTTCCACAGTCTGACTCTTATTGCATCAGTTATCAACCTAATTTCAATTCAAATTTGAATATGTATATGTGCGTGTATATATATATATATGTGTGTGTGTAATATATATACATGTAATATATATATACATGTAATATATATATACGTATATATATATATATACTTATATATTTGTATCTCTATGCATTTAAATGATTTCATTCACATCTTTCCATGCATTTGAATAATATATGTATGTATGTATGTATGTATGTATATGTATGTAATATTATGTATATGTATATATATATGTAATATATATACATGTAATATATATACGCATATATATATATATATATATATATATATATATATTTATATATTTGTATCTCTATGCATTTAAATGATTTCATTCACATCTTGCCATGCATTTGAATGATATGTATATATATGTGTGTGTGTGTGTGTGTGTGTATATGTTTTAAATAAAACATTCATATACAAGTTGCTTGTTTTGGAATGGCTCAAGGGTTCCATACACTATCATTTTAAGTAAGGAACTTGAATTTTCATTTTGAGCTTCTTTACATATGTATATATATTTACTTCTACATTGAAGAAAAGAATTTTATTTACAATGCTTGTTTTTAGTTCCTTCAAATCACAAGGTTTGGATAGTCAATTAAATCTACTAACCATTCATTTGCAAGCACTAAAACAGTTCAAATCGGGAAAATTTCACTTTCTTATATATGCAAATCAATCAAATTCCAGTCATCATGCCATTGTGGTGTGTGCAGCTAGATCCCAACTGGCTTACCGTTCGATCTGGCTAAATAATCCTACTTCAACTGAGTTCTCGTCCTTCAACCTGTCACCCCGCAACTAGACACACTTGCACTTACAAATTGATAAGTAAAGTTCAATTCTTGATGACATATAAAATATTTTTCAAAAATTCACAAAGCCAACATCAATCAACTCCTTTCATTCAATTTTTTGAATATTCTAGAATCTCTATTTAATATTTAGTTGAATTTCATCAATAATTCAATTTTTCCATATTTAAATAAATATGCAATAAAATTGAGTTATGAGAAAATCAGAAAACATAGTGTATGTAGGGAAGAAAGTCCCTTTTGCTTCTCATCCAAGAAGAAATCATTTACATTCCCTAGTTGCCACATCACCTCCAAAAACCCAATCCTCAGAGGCACTTCACTAGGGAGTATGTGGGGTGTCAATTGTGTTCCAAATACCCTTATAATTGTACAATTGTTATAAGGGATTACATCCCCCCATTTGCGAGCAATATTCAAATAAGGGCTCCTTTCAATTGGCCTCAAAAAATCATGTAACTCTTTGGGGATCGTAGGTAAATCCACCGTTAGAGCATGTCTCAATTTGGTGGAAAAAATATTTGTAGTAGTCACATAGTCGGTCTTTTGTTTATTCCTATCCAACATAGGGGTCCATGACTACACCAACATCTCAATACCATCCACAACCCTTTTAAGTTCCATCTCCTGAGCAAAATAGTTTGCACCTTTGAAAAGAAACATATGCATAAAGAGTGAAAACCACCAAAATTTGACACCAAGTTTCCCACCCTTCAAGGCCACCAATCCTTTGTGAATTTCCTCTTATATATAGGTGGAAAAATCATATAAGGTATTTATGTTAAGATGTTGGATACTCGCAGCCATGTACATATGGGCCATTAGCATGCTAGAGCTAGGATCAAACCCTAGAATTTGGCAGAGGGAGTAAAAGGTCTTCTAAAAATATGGTTGGAAATACTTAATAGGGAGGGGCTCAACATCAGAAGGTCCCAAAGTAATCTTTCTTTTGTTGATTCCCTTCCCTAATGATATCAGAAAATTGGTCAACACTGACACCCTGAAGTTGTGTTTTACCCTTTTGGATTCCTCCCTCAACATCTACTCATCAATATTAACCATGTTACTACTCCAAGTGTTCAACTTGAACGCATATGCAACTTCTTCCTTATTAACCCATACCAAATGTTGTCCATCATGAGCTCTAGCAACCCTAACCAGAGGGTCATAGTTCGCAGCAATTGCTTTGAGAAGATCAACATCTAGATGAACATGTTGGGTATAACCAGTTTACCCATGTCCAACCTCCAGGGGTTGTAGAAAGAGATACTAGCATTCCTATTTCCAAACCATCCTTGGAAAATTCTCCATCTGGAGTACGATAGGGAAACATCTTTAATTGTACAATAATAATCAGTGATAACAAATTTAGTTCCAAGGCCAAAGTACATACATTGTCCCTTTGATTTCTCAGAGGTTGAAGATAACAATTGTTCGATGAAGTGTTGTGATAGAGATCTTTTAGTGGGTTTCGACTCAAAAGATTTGTCTTTTGACACGGATGCTTTGACTTTGGGTGCCATAGTAACAGATTTTGTGCAAACTAGGGTTTACTACTCAACAAATTTCAAGCTTACAACTAGGGTATAGGTTGATGCAAGGCAATAACAAGACTAAATAGGCTAATCGTCTGAATTGAACGTCAAACCTTAAAAGAAATGCCACAAAACCAAAAACCCTATTGACAGAATGATATAACAAGCACTTACAACAAATTTATAAACAAATGAGAAGTAGGATAGCAATTTTACTTACTATTTTTATGGACACTTGAAAACCCTAATTCTTGTCGTCGAATGAGCTTAAAAATTTCAGTGAGAACTCTTTAGACACGTTACATGCTTTAACAGTTTGCACTTATACTTTAAAGCAATTTTTGTGGCTTTAAAATATACCAATTGGAAGTTTGGTAGATCTACATCATATCTACCATTATGGTTCGCTCACGTGAACCAAAACGGCTAATACAGCTCATTTTCCCTCAATCTTGAACTTTGAATTTTAACCATCGATCTCGCAGTGAGATGGCCCAATAGAGGGCATAGATTCAATCAAATAAGTTTGAACATATGACTAAAAATAGTTGTCACCATTGACCAATCAAAAAATTCCATGTGGATTTATCTTTGTGTCACTCCACAGGCTCCACCATCTCCACAAGCGTTGAAACTATCTACATGTCAACCTCCCTGCTTCCCCTTTGGGTTTAAAGTGTGTGCATCTTACAACAATAGGGAGGAAAGGAATGAATAAGATTCATTTTTCAGAAACCATAGTAACCATTGATTTGAACACCTTTAGTCATCGGTGCCTTCGAGCAATGGTAGGACCCACCAAAAGGGTGTCCAGGTGTCATCTACCTACTATCTCGCTAGCTCCTTAATTTGATTAATTTAATCCCACATGATGGAGGGGAACCAATAGAAAGTAGCCAATGAGAACCACCAAGCATAAAAAAGGATTTTAATAAGCACATGCACTTATTACATGACTTAAAAGGGGTCACCTGCCTATGTTTATAACATGAATGATATTGAGCAAATATTAAAACCCAAACTTAGGGAAAGAACAAGAATTAAGTAATTTTATGACTACATAATACAAGGAAATATTTATAAGGATTCTATGGGTAACAACCAAGAACACTAGGCTCAAGGGGTTGGTGAGTAAATGAACACAAAGGCATAAGATATGACCTAAGAGACTGGGAATAGGTAAAACCCAACCAACTTTGAATTAGATTATTAGAATATAGATAAAAAGAAAGAAACTGTAATATCTTTAATGTTGAATATAATATCGACCTATCTTGCTCTGCAATATTGTATTCACTATCATCTAACTCAAAATAATCAACGGTTATTTATAAGTTATGGATGTTGAACTGTTAGCTTCTATTCAAGGAATGGATTAATATTCCTTTCAATAATTTATCAAAGATTGTGTGAATGGCAATGCAATAGGAATTTATAAGTAATGTGATAAGTGTTGTTCTTTAAAAATGATGTAGAATCACATACCAAATTCAATACCATGGAATACAATATAAAATATCACAATTTCATGGAATACAATGTAAAATATCATCAATTATAGTTTGGAATATGATTCATGAAGTGAAATATAAAATAAATATCATGAAGTGCAATGATTCACAATTTCGTGGAATACAATATAAAATATCATCAACTACAATTTGGAACAATGGAAATTGATTCATGAAGTGCATTATAAATACCTAAAAGTTGCTAATTCACTTCCATTTCCCAAATGGAGTCAAGGTCCTCAAACTAATGTTCAACTTGAGAAAAAGTAAAAGAGTCATCTTGATTCTGAGTCTGCTCTTCATTCTCTTCAGCCTACATCTCAAATTCAAAATTCATTGTGTCTGCCATTTGTCCCATTGCCACCACTAGTGCCACCAGTACTAGTGTTTGGAATTGGAGTGTTGCACAACCCAGTCCCTCTTCTTTCACATGTGGACCTCCAGATTGTGAGTGCCCTTTCTAAAGGAATTTTTTTGACATTATACGCAGTTTCTTTCATCCTCAAGCAATTTTCCAAATTCTTGTCTAGTTTGTTTCTTAACTTTGATTTTAAAAAAGACCAATGAACTAAAAAACTCTCATCCTCCACCAACAACAATATCGTTGTTTGGCATAAATCAACAAGTTTGAAATATTCTAATATCGTATAATGCAATATTTCACCCTGACCTAAGTTTTTCCAAACCTTTGTTATTGATCATGGTTCAAAGGCCTTCTCCATGCCCATAAAATTATACTGGTCCCTCATAGCTATTGCAAAATTCTTACATTGTTTTCTAAGCTTATCTTTATTTAAAATTCCTTCTATTGTCTACTAATTGTATGTTACACTTTTCAAAAATTGTTCGATCAAGATATTTATGTGATCATCAAAATATTTTGGGCTATCTCGGTTTACCCAAAATTGAGGATAGACAATACCCATGGCTTCAAGTATTTCATGTCAAGGGAATCTTTCATGAATCTCTGAGGAAAGAGATTTTGCAATTTCCTTCAAATTATCACTAACAGATTTAACAATGTTGTTAAAATATTCCTCTTTAATAGGTAATTCTCTACTAGAGCACCTACCTATCATACAATGGTACATCAGTATCTCATATCTGAGTATATAGATACATAAGTTCCCACTTGCATTAAACTATAAATAATTATCAAGATTATTCAAATCAGTAATTTTCTACCACATGAAATAATTTGGGCTTTCTTGTGTTAGATCTAGATATAGATGATCAAGGGCCAAGCATGTTTGTTTACGTAGTTTGGAATATTCATAAATATCTATAATTTTGTTTTGGGCTTTCTTCACAAGATTTTTCATTTTATCAAACATGGGGAGAAGACTAGCTAAAGGCAAGAGTGTCTCTATATCACTTAACCTATATAAGAGGTCAGGACCTTTGTCTGTTGTGTTGTGATGCTCATACATTATTCCAATCAAGGATTGATATTCTAAAATAACTTGTTGCACTGGTCCATGCAGGGAGATCCATCTGGTATTGACATTCTTGAGAAGCTTGTTTCCTGCTATTATTCTCTCAACAAAATTTTGAAATTCTACGACACATTTGGGACTTTGGAAAAAGTATGCATAGATCTTGTGGAGAAGATTTTCAACTTTTTATACTGTAGGAAACTTGCTTACAATTTTGAATTCTAAATTCATTCTATGGGCCATGCAGTGTGTGCCAAGCATGTATGGTGCATAAGTAGTTTGTAACTTAGTGAAAACACTACTCCTTTGACCTTGCATCACTGCAGCTCCATCAGCTCCTACACACACCAAATTTTTGGCAATTTTCAACTCATCCATACTTGCAATTTCATTCAAAGATTTCTTGACTAATTCAAATAGATTTTGTGATGTTGAAATGTCCTTCATTTTATGAACACGGAGAAGATGAGCTTGGTGAACATGTTGTTTTACAGTATACAAATGCATATAGAACCAAGAAGTATTGTCTACCGTGGTAACTTCATCTAAAGATAATGCAATGAAGTTTGACTCTTTTACTTTCTCCTTAAAATCTTGATTTTCCATTGTAGCAAGATAGTTTTCCCATTCCCATCCAACGTGTACTAACCAATGTCAGAATGGAAAGTGAGGAACACCCAAAAAATATAATAAATTACAATATTCTGGGTAGTCTATCATGGACACCCTTTGGACAAAATATGAAAAAGAACACTCAACTGAATAGTTTTTGACATATATTCTCCTTCCATTGCTTTTCCAAATTGAGCCTCAAGTGTACCTTAACATGCAACAAGCTTCAACATTCTTTGTTTATTCTTTTCATATTCTGCGACATACTTAACATGGAGACATTCTTCCTTTGATTTTCATCGTATGACTAATTGTTCCTTTCCATCTATGATTTTTTTTCATAAACTTTACTGATATGCTTTTGTCTAGTGTCAAGCTTTAGCGACAAATTCTTGTCTCTTCTACATTTCCAACTACAAATCATACACATGCATTATATTGCACTTTCAAAATCATTTGCTTTCCCCACTGGTACAATGAATGCGTACTTTGAGAACCAACAAAGTTGAAAATTCTTTGTCATTTCCCACTCATGCCCCATTTTTTATTTTCCTTTTCTTTTCTTTCTACCAACATCATCCTGATCCAAGTCAATTATCTCATTCTAGCTAACTAGGGTATCCCTTGGAACATCTTCTATGGTATTGCCATCCTCATTTGATACATTTAACTCAATGACAATCTCACCTTGACCTTCCAGTGGGGGTGAGGTATTGTGAATGCCTTCTTCATCAGTATTTGGTGGAAGAGTTGATGATGTATCTCCATCTTGATTTGATGGATTAGAAGCATTATCAATTCCAAAGTAAGACTATATGGTACCTCTATGTTTTGGGTGTTTTGATGGCCTCCCAGTCCCTTCACCACCCTAAGGAGTCTTACCCTTGTTGCCTGACATATTGATCTCTCACTTCAAATAAAAGCTAGAAAAAAATGTCTTCTTGTTTAAGAAGGATAGAGAATATAGATCTCATTCCCTACTTAATATCATCTTTAAGATTGAAGCAAGAATGGAAAAGAGATAAAGAAATTTTATAACAATATGAAAAAATGATCACTCACCTTTAAGTTTACGTTTTTTGCTTTCACTGACTTCTAAATCGAGAACTAAAAAAAATGTGTAAGAATAAATGACAGTTTCGATTGTATTTATATCAATCCATATTTGGTGAATTATGTAGGCCTTTTAAATGGTATATTAAAAATTTGGCCAATCCTATGTGCTTATACAACGATATGTTGTAATTTTCAAGGAAAAAACTATCCTCAAATGTAATTATTTTTTAATGTTATTGTCGAAATAGGTCCTCATAAGCAACTATTTATAAATTTTAATTGGAAAAATGAGTCTTCACAAGAAACTATTTGTAAATTTTAATTGGCAAAATGGGTCCTGATACAATGTTGTTTTAATAGTATTGGCGAATATGTATGTGTTTTATTACATGCTTTCAGGATTCTAGGCAAAAATATTAATCAGTCCATTTGAAACACATAGTTTGTTATGGTGAATTTTTTGCTTAACTATTCCTCATAAAAAAAAAAATTGGTGAATGTACTTGCATTGGATTGATAATTTGTAAAATCCGAGTGATTTGGACACCTTGTTAGGTGCATTTAATTCACCAATTTTGACTTGGATGATTTCTAAAATTTTCCAATTGGCGAAGATTCCCCACTAAAATTTTCCCTGAAAAGAAAAATTGCATTCATCAAAAGGATTGAGCTTCATTGTCAGATTCAAGCAGTAGACTGATTGTCATGTTGTAACCTTTCTAATTTTTTTCTTAGTTCAGGGCGGTGATCCCACAACACTAGTTTACAATTTCTGGGAGATCCTATTTTTTGTTGAAATCACATATTTTTAGAAAATATAATGATTTAATCCTTACTAATTTATATTTAAAGGATTCCAATTGAAGAGGGTTTGATCAAACCACCTTAGATCAAACCCCCTTGGATAGAACCCGACTAGTTTTAAACCATACCTATAACGAAGTCTCCTTAACACCTATTAAAATGTTGATTAAAAACTACTTTTGATTTACCTTTTGGGGGATGAAATGAATTCATTTTTAAAAAAAATTTGTAACTATGTAGTCCTTATTATAAGCTTTCCAAAAAGTATAATTTTTATAAAAATTAATTTTATTATTATACTTATTTTTTATTTCTTGTGAATGTAGGTTTTTCGTTGAAATTCAAGTTCTTTGTTCTGCACATGTGGAAAAATAGCATATTATCAAAAAAAATTTAAAAAATCAGTGCACTAGATATTGAAGTCCTTGATCCAACAAAAAAAAATTGAATTTCAATACATATAAAAAAAGTTATGTTGTATACAGTCTACCTATGTCTGAATTGTAATTGGTTTGACTTCGAAACTTGATTAAGGAAAAAATATTCAATAAAAAACTATGAAACAAAATGAAAGTGCTAGATACTATAGTTACAAATCTAAATTTGAAAAAATTAGAATTTTATCCTTCATGGAAAAAAAGTTATGTTGTATACGGTGAGCATCACTCCTTAAAAATGGTGTTTATTGAAAAAAACTATTTTTTGAAGGAGATGGAAAGAGAAGTGCAATCTGATTCCAAAAAATTTGAAAAAAAAAATATTTATAATCTACATAAAAAATGTCACAAATCAGTAGTTTGCATCATCTTCAAATTCCTCAGAGTTTAGCCGCTAGTGCCTGAAAGTGAAGATTTAGTTAGAAAAAATTAGTTCAGTGTCTAGTTTGGCCAAAAATTGTAAACCAATATTGTGGGATCACCCAGGGAGTAGTTTCTTCATTGAGTTGAAGCCCTAAAAAATGTCTAAAGGGACTTGTAGCTTCTTTAGGAGTGACCCTAAAATATTTCTACATGGAGTAGTAGCTTCCTTGGGTCATATCCCTAAAATAAAGTTGTAATTGTGATTCATTTGTGAGGTTGGATTAGGACGATACCTCCTAGCAACATTTCTCACCATGTTTTTCCCCTATGGGGTTTTCCACATACATCTAGTGTTGTACGGTGTTGTTCATTATGTTCATTGTTTATGCTTATTTTTGTGCTATAAAGTTTAAGTTTCAATTTTCTCCAAAGGGTTTTAAATTTGATATAATACTAATTCACTCGCCCTCTCAATATTTAGGTGTGTGTTCAACATAATCACCTAGGTAAGACTTGGATAAAAGGATGATTTTCTTGACTTAGGCTTGGATAATCACCTAAGAAAGGATTGGATGTAGATTTTGATAGCTAAATTGGGGGAGAAAAGATCCAAAATTAGGACAACCAAAATGATAAGGAGATAACTCAATATACTACTTTAGATAGGCAAGTTCTCAAGCAATATACAAGCTAGTGGATAAAAAGGATTAGGATTCAGATTGATCTCTTCACAAAATTTATTTTGATAGGATATGATATATATTAGGATTGAATGATGATATTGGTCAAAGATGATAAGGATTGGATTGGATGATAGGATTGGCCAATGATTAAAGATAATAGATATGAAAGATGAGATAAAAAGATAATGATAGGTGATGGATAAGATAAAAGGATGATGATAGATAATGGATCAGATAGAAAATGATGAAATAGGGAGGCAGGTGCATGAAGTTGGTCGCACTTTTGTGGCCAAATGGGAAAAAAATGGGGAAACACATAACGCACTCACGTTATAACGCGAGCGCATTATGTGCTTTTAAAAGAAAGAAAAAAAAGTGAAATGTGTATCATTTTCTTTTCACTGTTTCTCAGCTTTGCCCGCGGCCAAAAACCCTCAATTCTGCGCTCACGTTCTAGGAGGAAGGACTTCTGCAAATTTCATCAAGAACAGTTGGATTTTGTCTACAAATATGGTGCCATGACGACGAAGAGATGCAGGAGGTAAGTATTGTTTACTATTTGTTTTGAATTTGTTAGTTTGAAATTGATTTTGTTTATTTTAGGTTAGATTTGATTTTTTTTTTAAATATGTAAGAAATCCTGCAAATCCTCAACAAGAAGAGGAGGTAAATCCTCAACAGCAAAATCCTCAACAAAATTGACCTCCCCCACCATTCTCTCAATTCCCTTTGGGCACTCAAGAAAATTTGAGTGAAATTGAGAACAATAGAAAACAACTTGAGGATCTTATTAGTAGGTTGAGTGATCCAAATGCTTCAACCACAGAAAGAATGCTTCTAGAAAATTCATTAAAAGAAATGTTAAAAAATGTAGATGCAATCACCCAACAAATATCTGGATGGCAAGATAGGAGGCAGACAGCTAGGGCATATTATGCAGAAAAATTATCATATAAACAAGTAAAAGATTTAAAAATTACTAAAGGTGATTTGTGCTCTCTATTCACTGACCCTAAAACAAATCAAAATCTTACCCTCAATGCAAAGAGGTTTCCTATTCATTGGTGCCACCACCAAGAGATTAAGAACCATTTTTATGAAAGATGGTATATGGTCTTTGATTACCCACCGTGCAATAATTGTAAAGTCCCCCAATATTTTCTTAGGAAACTATACAGTGAGTTTGTATTGAACCAAATCCCAAATTATTTTGATATGAGGGAGTTCCAGGGGAGAGGTGGGGGGTCATCTCAGGATAGGCCCGGTGCACAGCCGGATCCTACGTGGCAAGGGAGACGACCTCTCACTAGGCCGCCTCGTGAGCATATTGTGATGCCTGCCATTGTGAAGGAGAGTGTCGGCATAGAGACATTGTAGGTGATCACAAATTTGACCCAAAGTGTCATCCATCACACTAGCCCTATTGTACAGTGCCATCCAGGGGAGTCTTTAGGTGGTGGCCTTCGAACCCATGTGTGTCAATCTTGTAGGGAAACTTGTTCGTATGACCCTACCGGCACTCAAGAGGGTGCTACATAGGATCCATATGCTACTACGCAGCCTGATCTATATGCATCTACGGGGATGGAGAGGACGGCTGACATTTTGCATGATGCATATGGCATTGACACTCAGGTAAAATTCAGCATGTTCATTGAATTTAATTTATTAAATTTTGATTGTGAAATGCAAGATTAACTAATTTAGTTTTATTATTTTACTAAAATTGCAGGGTCACGGTGTAGAGATTGGATACACCAGTCATCCACCTACTTATTTTTGCAATACACCTATCGGTGGGGTATGTAAAGTTAGTAAACAATTATAAATTTATTACATGTGTTAATAGCATTGTTTTATGAATGGTATTTTAATATGTGATTTTGGATGTTGAACAGGGTACTGTTGGAGGTTTCAAGGAAACACCTCCGAGTGCCAATAGATTTGATCAAACGTTCACAGAGGTAATATAGAATTTAAAGAGAATTTAAGTAATGAATTCTAAGTTTAATAGATTTGTGTAGTTTATATTCATATTGTTGACCTTATGTTGCATTACACAGATCATTCAAAATCAAAGCATTACTTCAAATTTGATAACTAATAATCAGAAATATATCTACTTAATACTTGTACTCAAATTTTTTTTCATTAGATCTTATACATTATAAGTCATCACATGGATCGCTATTGTAACTTTTTTGTGATTGAATAATTTGTTGTTTTATTTTCAGATGTTGGTGACAGAAACACCGCCAAACGTTATGAGGGAAATGGATATTGGTGTTTCCTCCACTATACAATCCTCGATGGCTTTGATAGGGGAGGTATGAGGAAAATTACTAAATTTCAATTTACATTCATTGTTATAGATGAACTAGTTCTAGTGAAAAATCAAACCATTATTGATTTGTAGTTTAATTCCTATTTGGATGGTTTATACAGGGCTTGAGCACGCCTGAGCATCAACGTGCAAATATTTCCATCGAGGAGAGTGATCGTCAGATGGCTGTAAGTGATTAAATTTTGTTAAATATATTAATTTTTATAATGTAATTTCTATATATTAGTGTCTTTACTTCTTATTATACTTGATTGAAACTTCACGAGCTAAACGCAGGAGGAGGGCGAGGAGCACTCCTCGAACCCGCCGATAGAAATGGGTAACAGGACTTATCTCCATCCAGATGTGAAAGCAAAGGGAAAAAGTGTGTTTGAACCAGGGCATTAGGAGAGAAATACTGAGATGCATAAGAGCCCTTTGTTGTATGCCTATGGCAATTTGTACATATTTTTTATACATTGAGTATGTTTGACGTTGAATGCCTACATATGGCATTTCATAAGTAAAGCCCTATATGGCTATTTTGTAACTATATTTTATACTTATATCGACATATATTGATGTATGTGTATATGGATATTTGCTTAATACAAATCTTTTTATCGATGGTGTCCATATTTGCAAATTATAAATTCATGGTTCAATAGATATGAGTTACATGTATTCAAGTGTATACTTTACAACTTACGCACATATATTTTTAGCTTGTTACGTGAACATCGAAAAGTGTGAATTTTTGTGTTTGGAAGTCAAATGTAAGCCAATTTTGCAATTCGGTTCTTGCATACTTTCGATCTTATGGACTTATTCCTTCCTAGCACATATTGTAGCAGATATTTCTCATTTGGTCTTGACAGTTCCCTCATTTTTGAACCACTCATAGCAAAGAGATTCACAGACTTTAGCATTGGACACTACTCCATACTTCTCTTTTTCTAGACCATAAAGTTGAAATTCTTAATTTGATACAATGATATTAGAGTAGGATGAAATTTATATAACCATGCCTATTTTTGAGCTTTGCATCTAATCGCATCAACAAGAACTTAGAAGTGTTGCATAAGAGTGTTAGGTTTGATAGGCCTTCTCTTCCCCTAGGGAGGAGAGCACGCATCTTAATTTTGAACCGAATTTTTAGAAGCAAACATTTTACCTAAAGCTTCAAACCTAGATGACATATTTGGCTAAGTCTATCTTGAAAATTATCAATGCATTCAAACTCTAAAGGAGATTCTCCCTGAAAAGAAAACTTTACCCTTTTTCCCAAGGAAATAAATTGCAACAAGTTGCATGTGATTTATCTTATTTCTTTCTCACAGTTCCTGGTCAATCATTCATGGCTTAAGATAGTTCCGTTCCAAGGCAAGGACACCCAAAAAATCATTGAGATTCTTCTAAGATCTGCAAGAAAAAGGTTTTGGCAATTTCACAATGTAAATAATTATGTAACATTGTTTTCTTGTTTTCCTTCCACATAGAAAAATGTTCACACTTTTTAGATTGATCAATGATCAATAATGGCTGATTGTAAACACTTGACATTTTTATGTTTGAACTTTAATTTATAATTTTGTATCATGACATTGAGTAGATCACTAATATTTTAATATTTCACTATGAAAGTGGTGGTGTATTTTTGCTATGTTATTTTGACTATTAATATGGTGGTGTATTAGAACTTGATTACTGCTGCAAATATGTATATATTTACGATTTTTATATATGTTTTTATGGTCGAACCCCAAGCGAACCCAACCCCCAAAAAATTTCACGAGCAGAAATTTGGCTGGGTTTTATAGAACCCGATCCCAAACCCAAAACTAAACCAGTAACTTAATAAAAAATAGATTTATGTAGTTTATATTCATAATGTTGATTACATTGCATTGCACATCTTTCAAACTGAAAGCATTGCTTCACGTTTCATAACTAATATCTAGATGCTGATAGATGAAAAAATTTCAATTACAATATAGTTTTTACAAAGTCAACCTAAGCAGTTATGCAATTACTTCACATTGCATAGCAAATAACTAGGAGCAGCTACCAATTGCATTTGGTTGTCATGGCATTCTATGAGAGCACATTTCTTTGAGGCATTTTTTCAAACAGTTCAGTGCCTTGTCTATGCTACTACATTTATCATACATGTTTACCAAAGCATTTTATCAAATAGTTCACTTCCTTGTTGCTATGGCTAGAAGCCTAAAATAGGTGCTTCCAAAAAATCTATGGATGCTTGTGGAAAAAATCTATCAAAGCATACTAATAAGCAATAGCATTGAAAAGGCAGCAAACTGTTTGAAAAAAAGCCTCAAAGAAATGTGGTCTCAATGGTGATGGAATGCCATGACAATCCATAGCAATTTTCTTGTCATGGCATTTGTCATTCCATCCCATCACCATGAGACCTCATTTCTTTGAGGCATTTTTTCAAAGAGTTCACTACCTTGTCTATGCTAACACATTTTTCATACATGTCTATCAAAGCATTTAGCCAAACAGTTCATTGCCTTGATGCTATGGCTAAAAGCCTAAAATAGGTGCTTTCGAACAAGCTATGGATGCTTAGAAAAAATCTATCATAGCATAATAGTAAGCAATAACATAGACAAGGGAATGAAATATTTGAAAAAAATGCCTCAAAGAAATGTGGTCTCATGGTGGTGGAATGCCATGATGGTGCAAGAGCACCCAAGCTCCTTGAGGATCATTTAGAGAGTCAGGAGATGGCAGGGGTCTTGAAGGCCTATAAACCTTTCTAGAGCATCAATTATAGCATTTTGAAGCCTATAATGGTATTTGGCATGGATGAGTGTAACAAGAAGATCAAAAGTCCTAAGGGTCTTGATAAGGACCATAGGACCAAATTAACTTGTAAATGGAACAATGATGTTCTAGGAGTTTAAATAGGTATATGATGTTTTAATTAGGTTAAATAAGGTTGAATGATGATATGTAATAGTTTTGGAAGCTTTATAGTTAATAGGAGTTAATAAATTGCAATGTTGGAAATTCAAATTTTTGAAATCCAACTTTGGGTGGAAAAGTGAGTTTTAGGAGTTTTAATCACAATAATGTAATAAAATTAATTCTAATCAGTTGGGATAGTTGTAGGATGAGTCTATAATCCTGGAGAAAGCATTTTTATGGAGGGATGGCTGATATTGCAAGTGTTGTACGAACTGCTACAGAAAATCAATAAAAACTTCAATCTTTTTGCATTTTCTTGAGTTTTTTTGATGAATCTCTAATTCCTTTTGGTGTCATGCTCATTTGGATGGTTTAAGAACTTGTATTTACATTCATTTAACCTTTTGAATGACCTAAATAATGTTGGGAATCAGTTTCTTGTGTTATATTGCTGACTGTCCTCAAAAAGTACAGATTTTTCACTAGTTTTGAGAGTCTTCATGAATAAATGATCCATTTCATGGGAGAGTGTGACTGAAAACTTGTGAAATGGATCATATCTAACTTGTATTGTACAGATCTAACAAGTTATTGTGCAGGAAAGAGTGATTATTGGGTGTACACCGAGTTTTAGCAAGGAAAAGGGCATGAAAATGGTGCCCAGAGTGTAGCAACAGGAGATCTACCTTAATAAGGGGTATATTTCTAAGTTGAAGTTGTTTAGATATGTTGAGTTATTGGTGAAAAGTCCAAGAGAAGGTTCTGGAAGTGTTGGGAAAGCTAATTTTCAAGAGGCCCTAGTTTTGGAGCAATTTATTGAGGGTTTTGTGATTTAGGGTGTTGAGGGTGTCAAAGAAGACTAATACCTTGAAAATATTTGGTTTGGGAACATTTTAAAACACTGTTGAAAGTTTCATAGTCATGGGATAAGTTTAGAGAGGGGTTGCTTTGAAAAAGTGGGCTAATTAGGCCTTAAATTTGAGGAAACAACAGATTTTGGTAGGTTTGATCCAGAAAAAGTGCCATAAATGATTTGATATGTTGTGTATCATCATGAATCACATCTGAATCAGTCATTATATTGAAGATTCCTTTGGGGAAGTTGAGTGAAAAGTCAAAAAACCATTGCTAGAAGCCTAGTTGGGCTAGAAGCCTACTCAAGGTGCAAAAAGTGAGTTTTGTCTAAGACAGAGGTTTGGGGCTTTGAAACCATTCAAGACAAGTTTTTTTGAGTTCCTTGAGATCACTCCAAGGGTTTGGGTCCATTAGGAAAGCATCTAAGTTATAAGTGCACTATTGAGGCTTGTCTCCATTAGGGTGCCTAGAATAGTGTTTGAGATTGCATCATTGTAATCCTTGAAACTTTGAGTTTTCACTAAAGTACCATCCCCTCTGCATCACATGACAAGCAAATTGTTGTGGATTTTCATGGAATTCCATCACCATGAGACCACGTTTCTTTGAGGCATTTTTTCAAACAGTTTGCTACCTTCTCTATGCTAGTACATTTATCATACATGTTTACCAAAGCATTCTATCAAACAGTTTGCATCCTTGTTGCTATGGCTAAAACCCTAAAATAGGTGCTTCCAAAAAAGCTATGGATGCTTGGAAAAAATCTATCAAAGCATACTAATAAGCAATAGCATAGAAAAAGGCAGCAAACTATTTGAAAAAAAGCCTAAAAGAAATGTGGTCTCAATGGTGATGGAATGCCATGACAATCCACAACAATTTGCTTGTCATGGCATTCGTGATGCCATTCCATCACCATGAGACCACATTTCTTTGAGGAATTTTTTCAAAGAGTTCACTGCCTTGTCTATGCTCTTATTAATAGAATTTATTGAAATTCAAGATGCTCTTATAATGTCTACATCATAGGTGGTCATGATAAGGTTAAATTCAAATGAATAACTTGAAATTTCCTCATCAAGCTTTGCACGCACTTTTTTAATGGCTTAAAATCATAATTAATGTTGTCAAGATCATCAAAATAAGGATGTTGCATTGCTTTTCTACTTGAGATTCTCTTGAATGGCTCATAAATCTGCATTTTATGCAAGGGGACACCAATCAATGTTTTCCTAGTTACATACAGATACACAAAGTAAAATAAGATGATAGCATTGGCATCAACCAAACTGACATGGATACAAGTATAAATTAATAAGAACCGTTGTGCATATACTTACAAATTAATCCAATGAACCATATGGGTCTGATCTACTCTTTATTGTGTCAAGTATTGCCTCATGGTCAGACTCACGAACCTTCCACAAGGTCTTGTTCAAAGGTCTACCCCCATATTTGCTCAAACGAACATTGGATGCCACAACAAGGTTTGAGTAATGAAGAATCTGATGCGTGTCAAATCCTCAAACAACCAATGTTTAACACTCTTATGTGGGTACCTTCTCAGCCACGTTCCAGTAACAACAACTAAGCCTATAGGGTATTCAATGTTTTCTCCATCTATAATTGGGGCTTCCAATTTCTTTTTTGCCTCAACACAACGACACAAGTAATAGTTTGTACCCTCTTCATGGTCTTCATCTGCAATAACTTCATAAACATACCCTGCATTTATATGTGTGGCATATCTCTTGAAATTAGTCAACATTATGAATACAGTACAAAGTAAGATAAGAATATGGAATTTCAAATACTAAGAAAGTAGATATATTACCTGGTTGAACTAGATCCGATACATGGTCAAAGTCGAATGATGATTCCATCCATGTTAGTTCCAATGCCATCGGAGGGCGATACGTGTGAAGTGGGCTAAGATAACTTGTCAACCATTTGTCAACCCACTCCCCTGACTCACAATCATTCCGGGCTTGCATTGTACATGAAGAACAAAGGCATGCCATCTTATGTGTATCGATACTCCATGAACCTGCATTTGAGCTAAGGAAAGAGTGCAACTCACTCGATCCTATTAGTGTACAACAATCCTCATATGGTGCAATGTTAGTATCATCCATCAACTAAAAAAATCTATGAACTGAAGATGTACCTTCATTACTTGAACCCATCGAACCACTACACCACTCGACAATTGACCTTGCATCTATCAACTGTGCACTATCTTTATACTTTATCTCTTCTCCTGCTAATGCTCTATTCATGCATGCTCCTGCACCGTCATGCTCTCCCTTTCCATGTCCAGCCTCACCAAAGTTCCACATATGTTGAACACGTGTAGTGAGATGCATCCTGCACAACCAGTAGAACATGTGCGCGTTCTTGAACTGTGCTGCATAGTTATCTGACCATATTATATGTTGATCATATGATATGCCCCTCTGAGCCAAATGATTGTAGAACATCTAGAAGCAACCTTGCATGAACTCTGGAGAATGCATGCGATCATCACTAATATAAAAGTGATACTCCCTCAATACCTTCCTTTCGTCCTCTATACTTTCAGCTGCATGTATGAATGCTATGTGCACAAATATTGAAACCTGTGTGGAGTTGTAATACTGTGACTGCACCTCACACTGTGGCTGTAGAGTGTAGTTCTCTGCAAAGTCAACCAGCGATACTATGCTACCAAGTGGGAAGGTGCCATACTGCATACTCATACACTAGATTCTCTGAAACATGGACAGAAGCTGATACAACGGAATCTTTTTGAATAACCTCACACCTTTTTGTAGGACCCATCTTTTGTAGCATATGCCTTTGTTTTATACTTCGAACTCTACTAGTTTTTTTGTCCTTCTCATATATGCTTTCCATATGTTGGCATACTCACATTCGTTGCAAGCCACCGCAACGCTCGCATGAACCATCCAAGCATTCTCATGTAGAATATTTGGCCATCCTCTATTTGACATAAATTTTATGATAAGAACTCTCTTGAATATTTTGGTGGGGCTTCTGT
>VDFB02277544.1:22158-44292 GCA_007258455.2 Sequoia sempervirens
TCTCTCTCTCAACCCTCTCCCTCCTAGCCCCTCTCCCTCTATTAGGTCTCTCTCTCCCTCTCAACCCTCTCCCTCCTACCCCCTCTCCCTCTCTCTCTCTCTCAACCCTCTCCCTCCTATGTTGGACAAAAATGTCTCAATCCCATAGGCTGAAACCTCTATTGGAGCCAAGTCGGTGTGACATATTCTATGTCTGGCCGAAGAGTAGATTTGTAACCTTGTTTTGTATAAGTTGCTGTGACCTTGTAAAAGTATTGCCAAATGGTTACACAATGGAGTCTTCGGTGTGACATGTTGTGTTTGGTATGTTCTCTTACCGTGTGGAGATCTCTGGCCGATAGGTCATACATATCGTTTATCAGGGAGACCCTTAGCCAAAAGGCTTAGTTCGGGAAGAAGCCTCAGTGATGAAGAAAGGTCTCGCCGATGGGGGAAATCTTGGAGTCTTCGCGGTGACACAATGAATTCGGTATGAAGTCTCAATAGCCGTTGGAGAGTCTCACCGATGATGAGGGGTCTTCGGTATAACTCTTGGAAAACGGTGGTCTCGGGATAACTTGGAGAAATCCGTAAGAACTCTCAGTGAAGAGTGGTATGTCTCGGTGATAGCATTTGCTTGGTGTCCTCTGAGTAACATGAGATGGCTCGGTAAGAATTCTTACCGACGTGTGAAGTCTTTCCGACCGTTCGGTGCTCGATGTAACTAGCGGGGTCTCAGTGTGAAGTCTCAGGGATGAACGGAAGTGTTGTCAACTACTGATCACTTCGGAGAAAGTCTTTGAACCTCGGTATGATCTCTTGGTGAAAGACGATAGTCTTTCCAATGTAAGTTCTATTGTCTATGTGACTTTTGAACCTCAGTATGAAGTCCTAGCGAAAGCGATGAGTCTCGCTGACTGGTGGATGCATATGGATTAACATGCAGGCTCGACATGAGGTCCTAGCGAGAGTGATAGTCTTGCCAAAGGGAAAATTGAAGTCGATGCAACGGGTGAACTCGATATAACCTCTTGTCGATTGTAAGGACTCTTGGAGATATCGAATGTTGATTGTGTTGGCATTGGGGAGACACGGACAGTGTCTCACCGATATGCCAACACAGCTTGACATGGTTATCGTAACACGAGTGCATTATTAACCAGTAGAGATATGTTCGCTTAAGATTAAATAACATGCTCGCATTATCACTATAACGGTAAAAAATCACAATATACCCATGATGTCAGCCCACATTCTGCATATTCTCTTGGTTTTACGTGTGCTCCGACAAAAGGTAGCTTTTTGGTGATTGAGTGAAGTGTGCATGCATGATTTTGAGATTCCATCACCTTTTGAATTTTCTTTCCATCACCTTTGCATGAAATAGCAGAGTTTTCATGTTGAGAGGCATATAATATCAATTCAATTTTGAATTATAGTGATAATTGGTATACAATTAAAATTTGGAGGGGAACAAGCTTTTGAAGAAGTCAAAATTTTGAGGAGTTTGAGGAAGGAAGAAGCAAAGGCTGCATAATTAGGTAGAACTCCTCTATTTGAAACTTTTCTTTTTTAGGTATGTGAAATCTTTGTACATTTTCTTTCATTCTATTATGGCTTGCTTTCATTTTTGTTGTTTAGCTTATTCCATGTTGATCAAATTGTTTGTTTGTGATGCAATATCAGATTGCCAAGCCACTCAACAACATCATTTCTTTAGGGAACTTCCTTCCCAAATCAATAAAGAGTAAAAAATCAATTTATACAAACTTGGTCAAATTCATCCAAAACTACTTTTCATTCAACCAAAATCCATTTATTTCATTTCAAGTTATAAGGCTATCAGTAGCCAATTCACCATCTCCATATAGCAAACCATTTTTAGAATAAACTTTCAACTTTGTTCTTGTCATAAATAGTACAACAATCACTCATCAACTCAAATTACCCCTTCAAGGAAAAAACAATCAAACACCTTTGTTCCTTAGACCTGCAATCAAACATCATCCCATCCATTTAAGATATCTTTGCTCAAATCAACACATCCATCATCCTATCTTCACTTAAACACCATTTGTAACAACAACAAGTAACATTAGTTTAACACTGTCACCAGACCTTTAAGATACCATTTTCATCATGTTTTGATTGTAATATTCCAATATATCAGTATAGAGACACTCTGACTACTTTGCATTCAAGAAACCATTGCCATATATTGGAAACATATGCCCAAATCATCAAATATTTTGCAATCTACCTTCAAAACATTACCAAGCATAAACACAACTGTGGCATCACAAATGAGACTGCTCCCAAGCACTTAACAACATTCCTTTCGCTGTTTCTACATATTCTCTGTTTTTAGCAAACAATGCCAAATATCTCTAGGAGGCCAACATTCCATCTAATCCGGTGATTCCTTTTCTATCATAATGCATTTACACAATCCCAATACAAATTCTCAGGCCTATTTTGATCCTTTTCAACATACTATAAAAGTTTATACACTTATTTCACAAAAAAGAGTAGAACCAACATGCTGTCTACTGGTAAAAGCCCTTAAATAGGTCAATTTATCAAAGCAAGTCATCATAGAACTACTCACTAATCCACCAAAACTAAAAACAGTCTTAGGCCATGTGTAGAAACTCACAAATAAACAAGTTTCAAGACGGGAAATTCCCATCAATACATAAAATCAGTAAACATTTGATTATAGGGTGAAAACAAACCAACCATGAGGGTTTCTTTAATGAAACATTTGCAAAACCTCTACTACTCCGCCCAACAATTGAAAAATGCTTCATTATGTTTGCAAATTATTTTGAAATCATTTCTAAGCTCCTCTACATGTTGTTTCCTCAAACCCTACTTGAAAACACCATTTTTTTGAATGAGAAAATTCAGAATTTTGTTCATGCAATAGTATCCCAACTTCTTATTTCTATTTACCCTTGCCACACACATCTTCACATTGAAAAGACACTAAATATGATCCATTCCACCGACCTACTAGCCCTACATTGGTGGAATGACTAAGAATCACTTTTTAGACTCTCTAAACAATTCTAAGGAAACCACAGACCGAGACTTAGGAAACTAAGTTCAAATTAGATTGATTATTTGAATTACAATTCCTACAAATTTCAAGAATGAAAGAAGTCTCTTTCCCTGACAAGAATCAAATCTTAGAACATGCTTGAATCACTATGCAACTTGAAAACAAGAATAGAAAAGGTTTCCAAAATAACTGAGCAGAGGTTTTTTAATTAATTTTTATGGATTTTTGGGATAGAAGATCTTCCTTTCTCGAGCTTACAATTCTTTTTAAAGGTGTCTAAATTAGTTGAAATAACTTCCTCTTCATCTTCATCAACCCATCCTTTCCCTTACACAAAAAAGACTCTTCACCTTCCTACTTTTGTGCAAATTTACATTTTTACAATAATTGACAACTTTTGTTATAAAAAGGAACTTTTCAATAATATCACCTAGTGACCTATTTCATGGTGCAAATACATTGAAATTCATCATTTAATGACCTTCACTCATCATTTTTACTTGAACATTACAAATTGAACAAATTAGCCTTTTGAAGGAATTTCATGACCTAGGTGCTCCTACACCAGTTTGTCATGTTACAACCTTACGTTGTCAATGGACATTTTAAATCACACAATTCGATACGATTTCCTATTACATTTTTAAACCACATCTCTTTGAGGCATTTTGTTAAATTTAATAATTGACTTTCTTTGTGTATGCTTCTAAAGCTATCATTTAGTTATTTTGTCAAACAGTTATACAAACCAGCTCTCATTAACTTTCTTTGTGTATGCTTTCAAAGATTTCATTGAGTTATGCTTCCAAAGCTTTCAATTAGTTAATTTGACAACTTAGCACTTTTTGCACAGGTAAAATTATTTGTCATGCCGAAGAAATGAACTGTTAAAAGGAAAAAACTAATAGATGATCAGCTCCAAGCCATCAAAGATAAAGAGAAAAAATGGATGAGGGAATTTCATGAAAAGCATAAATTGGGAACGATTGATGAAAACAAGCCAGTTGAAGAGGAACCTCAACTGTCAAAAAGAGAAAAGAAATTGGCAGCACAAAGAGCACGAATGCGAAAGAGTCATGCTAGGGGAGATGCAGATACTGTAGTTGGAGACACACCATTTACTGCAAGTGAATACGAAGGGACACCATTAAGCACAAGCGAATATGGAGGGACACCATCTATCACAAGTGAGTATGGTTGGACACCATCCACCACATCTGAAGTTGAGAGTACATCATCACTCAGAGTTGAGGAACAAGGTATGCTATCATCCCCATGTGAACCTCAAGGTATGTCTTCTATTCCACTCTCAATCGAAGGTATGCAATCTAGCCCACCTCAATTAAATATTGATGAAATTGCTAATGTTGAGATGTATGTACCTAAGAGAACACCACTTAGAATTTTGCGTAGAAAGCGAAAGTTTTTGATTAATATTGATGAGGATATTTTGCAGCACATGGAAGGTAAGATTCCAGAACGCACTTGTAGAAGATATGCTGATAAGATTTGGCAAATGTTCTTTGAAAGGCTAAATGATACTATAAGATGTCAAAAATTTGTTCAAATGATGCAGGGTTTAAAGTACAGAAACATCATGAAGACTCTTGGGTTGAGAACATCGAATGCATCAAGTGAAAACACTATTGTGAATAATCTAATGGATGCTTATGACAGTGTGGGTAAGACCTCACTCTCAAAGGATAGTAATGTCACCCGACGTGTCATTACATCGACTTTGGTAAGCTATCAAACAAAGAGATCTCACCTCATTAAAAAGACAAGTGAACAAATGGGAATTAGTAGAAAAACTTTATCAAACACCGTTCAAAGGTGACAAAGAATTGAGGGCACCGATTCAAATGAATTATGGGCATTCTCGGGGAGACTGCCACACAAAGATAAAAAAGTTGTTGAAGCATTGAGAACACTAATTTGAAGATTATTGGAAGAATAATACAAGGTCATCTCTGAATCAAAGGGATGTCGTAAGAAGGAGAATCGGTAGTCAAAACCATGAGCCACATCCAAAGCATTTTTTGGATATGACTCAAACCCAAATTTTTCATAAATTTAAAAATTCTTATCCTCAAATTAGTATTTCTCAAAGATTTTTTGAAATGATTAAACCTTTTTATGTCAAGATAAATCACACACGCACTACTTGTTGCTGTAAACTACATATTGAATTCTCTAACCATTATGATGTTTATCATTTTATATGTTTACATTTGCATACTAATGATGTTTTGTAGGATTGTGGCATAGAAGCCCCACCAAAATATTCAAGAAAGTTCTTATCAAATTTTTTATGTGAAATAGAGGATGGCCAAAGATTCTATAGGACATCATGCTTGGATGGTTCATGTGAGCATTGCGGTGGCTTGCAACGAATGCTAGTTTGTCAACATATGGAAAGCACATATGAGGCAGGACAAAAACTAGTAGAGTTTGGGAAGTATAAAATAGTGGCATATGCTACAAAAGATGGGTCTGAAGCAAAAAGGTGTGAGTTGGTTATTCAAAAGATTCCAGTGTATCAGTTCATGTCCATGTTTCGTGAGAATCTAGTGTATGAGTATGCAAGGACACCTTTCCACTTGGTAGCATAGTATCAGTGGTTGAATTTGTAGAGAACTACACTCTACAGCCACAGTGTGAGGTGCAGTCACAGTATTACAACTCCACACAGGTTTTGATATTTGTGCACATAGCATTCATACATGTAGTTGAAAGTACAGAGGACGAAAGGAAGGTATTGAGGGAGTATCACTTTTATATTAATGATGATCGCATGCATTCTCCAGAGTTCGTGCAAGGTTGCTTCTAGATGTTCTACAATCATTTGGCTCAGAGGGGCATATCATATGATCAACATATAATATGGTCAGATAACTATGCAGCACAATTCAAGAACGTGCGCATGTTCTACTGGTTGTGCATGATGCATCTCACTACACGTGTTCAACATATGTGGAACTTTGGTGAGGCCGGACATGGAAAAGGAGAGCATGACAGTGCAGGAGCATGCGTGAATAGAGCATTAGCAGGAGAAGAGATAAAGTATAAAGATAGTGCACAGTTGATAGATGCAAGGTCAATTGTTGAGTGGTGTAGTGGTTCGATGGGTTAAAGTAATGAAGGTATGTCTTCAGTTCATAGATTTTTTTAGTTGATGGATGATACTAACATTGCACCATATGAGGATTGTTGTACACTAATAGGATCGAGTAATTTGCACTCTTTCCTTAGCTCAAATGCAGGTTCATGGAGTATCAATACACGTAAGATGGCATGCTTTTGTTCCTCATGTACAATGCAAGCTTGGAATGATTATGAGTTAGCGGAGTGGGTTGACAAATGGTTGACAAGTTATCTTAGCCCACTTCACACGTATCGCCCTCCGATGGCATTGGAACTAACATGGATGGATTCATCATTCGACTTTGACCATGTAACGGATCTAGTTCAACCAGGTAATATATCTACTTTCTTAGTATTTCAAATTCCATATTGTTATCTTACTTTGTACTGTATTCATAATGTTGACTAATTTCAAGAGATATGCCACACATATAAATGCAGGGCATGTTTATGAAGTTATTGCAGATGAAGACAATGAAGAGGGTACAAACTATTACTTGTGTCGTTGTGTTGAGGCAAAAAAGAAATTGGAAGCCCCAATTATAGATGGAGAAAACGTTGAATACCCTATAGGCTTAGTTGTTGTTACTAGAACGTGGTTGAGAAGGTACCCACATAAGAGTGTTAAACATTGGTTGTTTGAGGATTTGACACACATCATAAGATTCTTCATTACTCAAACCTTGTCATGGCATCCAATGTTCGTTTGAGCAAATATGGGGGTAGACCTTTGAACAAGACCTTGTGGAAGGTTCGTGAGTCTGACCATGAGGCAATACTTGACACAATAAAGAGTAGAGCAGACCCAGATGGTTCATTGGATTAATTTGTAAGTATATGCACAACAGTTCTTATTAATTTATACTTGTATCCATGTCAGTTTGGTTGATGCCAATGCTATCATCTTATTTTACTTTGTGAATCTATATGTAACTAGGCAAACATTGATTGGTGTCCCCTTGCATAAAATGCAGATTTATGAGCCATCCAAGAGAATCTCAAGCAAAAAAGCAATGCAACATCCTTATTTTGATGATCTTGACAAATCTCAATTATGATTTTAAGCCATTAAAAAAATGTGTGTGAAGCTTGATGAGGAAATTTCAAGTTATTCATTTGAATTTAACCTTTATCATGACCACCTCATGACGACATTATAAGAGCATCTTGAATTTCCAATAAATTCTATTCATAAGAGCATAGACAAGGGAAGTGAAATCTTGAAAAATGCCTCAAAAGAAATGTGGTCTCATGGTGATGTAGAATGGCATCACTTAATGCCATGACAAGAAAATTGTTGTGGATTGTCATGGCATTCCATCACCATTGAGACCACATTTCTTTTTAGGCTTTTTTCAAACAGCTTTGTCAGCTTTTCTATACGCTTATTAGTATGCTTTGATAGATTTTTTCAAGCATCCATAGCTTTTTTGGAAGCACTATATTTTAGGCTTTAGCCATAGCAACAAGGGCTGCAAACTGCTTGATAGAATGCTTTGGTAAACATGTATGATAAATGTACTAGCATAGAGAAGGTGAAAGTAAACTCCTGCTTTGAAAAAATGCTCTCAAAGAAATGTGGTCTCTAAGGGTGATGGAAATGCCATGAAAACCCACAAAAATTTTTCTCTTGTCATGTGGGATGAGGGATGGTACTTTTAGTGAAAAAACTCCTTAAAGTTTCAAGGATTACAAATGGGATGTAATCTCAACACCTTCTAGGGCACTCGATGGAGACAAGCCCCTCAATAGTGCACTTATAACTTAGATGCTTTCCTAATGGACCCAAACCCTTGGAGTGATCTCAAGGAACTCAAAAAAACTTGTCTTGAATGGTTTCAAAGCCCCAAACCTCTGTCTTAGACAAAACTCACTTTTTGCACCTTGAGTAGGCTTCTAGCCCAACTAGGCTTCTAGCGATGGTTTTTTGACTTTTCACTCAACTTCCCCAAAGGAATCTTCAATATAATGACTGATTCAGATGTGATTCATGATGATACACAATATATCAAATCATTTATGGCACTTTTTCTGGATCAAACCTACCAAAATCTGTTGTTTCCTCAAATTTAATGCCTAATTAGCCCACTTTTTCAAAGAAACCCCTCTCTAAACTTATCCCCTGACTATGAAACTTTCAACAATGTTTTAAAATGTTCCCAAACCAAATATTTTCAAGGTATTAGTCTTCTTTGACACCCTCAACACCCTAAATCATAAAACCCTCAATAAATTGCTCCAAAACTAGGGCCTCTTGAAAATTAGCTTTCCCAACACTTCCAGAACCTTCTCTTGGACTTTTCACCAATAACTCAACATATCTAAACACCTTCAACTTAGAAATATACCCCTTATTAAGGTAGATCTCCTGTTGCTACACTCTAGGCACCATTTTCATGCCCTTTTCCTTGCTAAAACTCGGTGTACACCCAAGAATCACTCTTTCTTGCACAATAAATTGTTAGATCTGTATAATAAAAGTTAGATATGATCCATTTCACAAGTTTTCAGTCACACTCTCCCATGAAATGGATCATTTATTCATGAAGACTCTCAAAACTAGTGAAAAATCTGTACTTTTTGAGGACAGTCAGTAATATAACACAAGAAACTGATTCCCAACGTTATTCAGGTCATTCAAAAGGTTAAATGCATGTAAATACAAGTTCTTAAACCATCCAAATGAGCATGACACCAAAAGGAATTAGAGATTCATCAAAAAAACTCAAGAAAATGCAAAAAGATTGAAGTTTTTATTGATTTTCTGTAGCAATTCGTACAACACTTGCAATATCAGCCAACCCTCCATAAAAATGCTTTCTCCAGGCTTATAGACTCATCCTAAAACTGTCCCAACTGATTATAATTGATTTTATTACATTATTGTGATTAAAACTCCTAAAACTCACTTTTCCACCCAAAGTTGGATTTCAAAAATTTGAATTTCCAACATTGCAATTTATTAACTCCTATTAACTATAAAGCTTCCAAAACTATTACATATCATAATTCAAACTTATTTAACCTAATTAAAACATCATATACGTATTTAAACTCCTAGAACATCATTGTTCCATTTACAAGTTAATTTGGTCCTATGGTCCTTATCAAGACCCTTAGGACTTTTGATCTTCTTGTTACACTCATCCATGCCAAATGCCATTATAGGCTTCAAAATGCTATAATTGATGCTCTAGAAAGGTTTATAGGCCTTCAAGACCCCTGCCATCTCCTGACTCTCTAAATGATCCTCAAGGAGCTTGGGTGCTCTTGCACCATCATGGCATTCCACCACCATGAGACCACATTTCTTTGAGGCATTTTTTTCAAATATTTCATTCCCTTGTCTATGTTATTGCTTACTATTATGCTATGATAGATTTTTTCTAAGCATCCATAGCTTGTTCGAAAGCACCTATTTTATGCTTTTAGCCATAGCATCAAGGCAATGAACTGTTTGGCTAAATGCTTTGATAGACATGTATGAAAAATGTGTTAGCATAGACAAGGTAGTGAACTCTTTGAAAAAATGCCTCAAAGAAATGAGGTCTCATGGTGATGGGATGGAATGACGAATGCCATGACAAGAAAATTGCTATGGATTGTCATGGCATTCCATCACCATTGAGACCACATTTCTTTGAGGCTTTTTTTCAAACAGTTTGTTGCCTTTTCTATGCTATTGCTTATTAGTATGCTTTGATAGATTTTTTCCACAAACATCCATAGCTTTTTTGGAAGCACCTATTTTAGGCTTTTAGCCATATCAACAAGGAAGCAAACTGTTTGATAAAATTCTTTGGTAAACATGTATGATAAATGTAGCAGCAGACAAGCAAGTGTTGAAATGTTTGAAAACAACCAAAAGAAATGTGCTCATAGAATGCCATGAAACCCAAATGCAATTGGCAGCTGCTCCTAGTTATTTGTTATGCAATGTGAAGTAATTGCATAACTACTTAGGTTGACTTTGTAAAAAATATATTGTAATTGAAATTTTGTCATCTATCAACATATAGTTATTAGTTATGAAACATGAAGCAATGCTTTCAGTTTGAAAGATGTGCAATGCAATGTAATCAACATTATGAATATAAACTACATAAATCTATTTTTTATTAAGTTACTGGTTTAGTTTTGGGTTTGGGATCGGGTTCGAGAACCCAGTTCGCCAGTTCGGGAATTTTTTTTTTGGGGGTTGTCTATTTTGGTTCGACCATACAAAAAACATATAAAATCAGAAATATATACATATTTGCAGCAGTAATCAAGTCTGGTGAATACACCACCATATTAATAGTCAAATAACATAGCAAAAATACACCACCACTTTCATAGTGAAATATTAAAATATTAGTGATCTACCTAATGTCATGATAAAAATTATAAATTAAAGTTCAAACATAAAAATGTCAAGTGTTTACAATCAGCCATTATTGATCATTGATCAATCTGAAAAGTGTGAACATTTTTCTATGTGGAAGGAAAACAAGAAAACAATGTTACATAATTATTTACATTATGAAATTGCCAAAACCTTTTTCTTGCAGATCTTAGAAGAATCTCAGTGATTTTTTGGGTGTCCTTGCCTTGGAACGGAACTATCCTGAGCCATGAATGATTGACTAGGAACTATGAGAAATAAATAAGATAAATCACATGCAACTTGTTGCAATTTATTTCCTTGGGAAAAAGGGTAAAGTTTGCTTTTCAGGGAGAATCTCCTTTAGAGTTTGAACGCATTGATAATTTTCAAGATAGACTTAGCCAAATATATCATCTAGGTTTGAAGCTTTTAGGTAAAATGTTTGCTTCTTAAAATTTTGTTCAAAATTCAAGATGCAGGCTCTCCTCCCTTAGGGAAGAGAAGGCCTATCAAACCTAACACTCTTATGCAACACTTCTTAAGTTCTTGTTGATGCAATATTAGATGCAAAGTTTCAAAATAGGCATGGTTATATAAATTCTCATCTCACTCTAATTAATGTGTTGCATCAAATTAAGAATTTTCAATCCTTTATGGTCTAGAAAAGAGAAGTATGGAGTAGTGTTCCAATGCTAAAGTCTTATTGTGAATCTCTTTGCTATGAGTGGTTCAAAAATGAGGAATTTGTCTTCTGCTCCAAATGAGAAATATTCACAATATGTGCTAGGAAGGAATAAGTCAATAAGATCGAGTATGCAAGAACTGAGAATTGCAAAATTGGCTTACATTTGACTTCCAAACACATAAATTTTCACACTTTTCGATGTTCACACATAAGTCAAAAAATATATGTGCTTAAGTTGTAAAGTATACACTTGAATACATGTAACTCATATCTATTGAACCATGAATTTATAATTTGTAAATATGGACACCATCATAAAAAGATTTGTATTAAGCAAATATACATGTAATGCATACATCAATATATGCTCCATATAAGTATAAAATATAGTTACAAAATAGCCATATAGGCTTACGAGAATGCCATATAGGCATACAATGTCAAATATATCCAATACAAAATATGTACAAAATTGCCATGTAGGCATACAACAAAGGGCTCTATGCATTCAAAATTCATTTCTCTCCATGCTCTGGTTCAAATACAATTTTCTTTCCCTTTGCTGGGCGATCCGATGGTGATAATTGTGTCACCCATTTCTGCTATGCTCGCGGAGTGCTCCTGCTGCTCCTCCTAGGGTTTAGGTCCTGATGAAGTTTCAACTGCTACAATAAGAAGTAAAGACATTAATATATAGAAATTACATTATAAAAATTAATATATTTAACAAAATAATCACTTACGGCCATCTCACGATCACTCTCCTCGATGGAAATATTTGCACGTTGATGCTTAGGCATGCTCAAACCCTGTATAAACCATCCAAATAGGAATTAAACTACAAATCAATAATGGTTTGATTTTTCACTAGAACTAGTTCATCTATAACAATGAATGTAAATTGAAATTTAGTAGTTTTCCTCATACCTCCCCTATCAAAGCCATCGAGGATTGTATAGTGGAGGAAACACCAATATCCATTTCCCTCATAACGTTTGGCGGTGTTTCTGTCACCAACATCTAAAAATAAAACAACAAATTATTCAATCATAAAAAAGTTACAATAGCGATCCATGTGATGACTTATAATGTATAAGATCTAATGAACAAAATTTTGAGTACAAGTATTAAGCAGATATATTTTTGATTATTAGTTATCGAATTTGAAGTAATGCTTTGATTTTGAATGATTTGTGTAATGCAAAATAAGGTCAACAATATGAATATAAACTACACAAATCTATTAAACTTAGAATTCATTACTTAAATTCTCTTTAAATTCTATATTACCTTTGTGAATGTTTGATCAAATCTATTGGCACTTGGAGGTGTTTCCTTGAAATCTCCAACAGTACCCTGTTCAACATCCAAAATCACATATTAAAATACCATTCGTAAAACAATGCTATTAACACATGTAATAAATTTATAATTGTTTACTAACTTTACATACCCCACCGATAGGTGTACTGCAAAAATAAGTAGGTGGATGACTAGTGTATCCAGTCTCTACACTGTGACCTTGCAATTTTATTAAAATAATAAAACTAAATTAGTTAATCTTGCATTTCACAATTGAAATTTAATAAATTAAATTCAATGAACATGCTGAATTTTACATGAGTGTCAATGCCATATGCATCATGCAAAATGTCAGCCGTCCTCTCCATCCCTGTAGATGCATACAGATCAGCGTCATGTGATATATATGGATCCTATGTAGCACCCTCTTTGAGCTCTGGGGAGGGGTCATAATGCACAAGGTTCCCGCAAGATTGACACATGGGTTCAAGGCCACCACCAAGACTTCTAGATGCACCGCATAGGGCTAGTGTGATGGATGACACTCAATGCCAGGATCACTCCATAATGTCTCTATAAGCTGGCACTTCCCTTCGCAATGGTAGGTATCATAATCGGGGCTTCACGAAATTTAGTGAGAGGTCGCCTCTTTGCCAAGATAGGATCTCGGTTAAAATCGGCCTATCCCGGTGATGACCCCCACCTTCCCTCGAACTCCCCATATCAAAATAATTGGATTTGGTTCAATAATACAAACTCATCAGATAGCTCTAAGAAAATATTGGGGACTCTTTACACTATTGCATCTAAGTAAGTAATCAAAGACCATATACCATCTTTCATAAAAAATGGTTCTTAATCTCTTTGGTGGTGGCAATTCAATGAATAGGAAACCTTTGCATTGAGGGTAAGATTTTGATTTGTTTTAGGGTCTGAATAGAAAGCACAACCACCTTTAGTAATTTTAAATCTTTTACTTGTTTATATGATAATTTTTCTCAAGATATTGATGCCCTACTGCCTCAGCTTCCCATCTCTTGCCATCCAAGACATTTATATAAGGATTGCATCTACATTTTTAACATGTCTTCAATGAATTTTCTAGAAGCATTCTTTCTGCAGGTAAGCATTTGGATCACCTAACCTACTGATAAGATCCTCAAGTTGTTTTCTATTGTTCTCAATTTCACTCCTCAAATTTTCTTGAGTGCCAGGAGGGAATTGAGAGAATGGTGGGGGAGGTTGATTTTGTTGAGGATTTTGCTATTGAGGATTTACCTCCTCTTCTTGTTGAGGATTTGCAGGATTTCTTACATATTTAAAAAAAAATCAAATCTAACCTAAAACAAACAAAATCAATTTCAAACTAACAAATTCAAAACAAATAGTAAACAATACTTACCTCCTGCATCTCTTCATTGTCATGGCGCCATATTTGCAGACAAAATCCAACTGTTCTTGATGAAATTTTCAAAAGTCCTTCCTCCTAGAACGCGAGCAAAAAATTGAGGGTTTTTGGCCACGGGCAAAGCTAAGAAACAGTGAAAAGAAAATGATACACATTTCACTTTTTTTTCTTTCTTTTAAAAGCACATAACGCGCTCGCGTTATAACGTGAGTGCGTTATGTGTTTCCCCATTTTTTCCCATTTGGCCACAAAAGTGCGACCAACTTCATGCACTTGCCCCCCTATTTCATCATTTTCTATCCGATCCATTATCTATCATCATCCTTTTATCTTATCCATCACCTATCATCATCTTTTTATCTCATCTTTCATATCTATTATCTTTAATCATTGGCCAATCCTATCATCCAATCCAATCCTTATCATCTTTGACCAATATCATCATTCAATCCTAATATATATCATATCCTATCAAAATAAATTTTGTGAAGAGATCAATCTGAATCCTAATCCTTTTTATCCACTAGCTTGTATATTGCTTGAGAACTTGCCTATCTAAAGTAGTATATTGAGTTATCTCCTTATCATTTTGGTTGTCCTAATTTTGGAACTTTTCTCCCCCAATTTAGCTATCAAAATCCACATCCAATCCTTTCTTAGGTGATTATCCAAGCCTAATTCAAGAAAATCATCCTTTTATCCAAGTCTCACCTAGGTGATTATGTTGAACACACACCAAAATATTGAGAGGGTGAGTGAATTAGTATTCTATCAAATTTAAAACCCTTTGGAGAAAATTGAAACTTAAACTTTACAGCACAAAAATAAGCATAAAAAATGAACATAATGAACAACACCATACAACACTAGATGTATGTGGAAAACCCCATAGGGGAAAAACATGTTGAGAAATGTTGCTAGGAGGTATCGTCCTAATCCAACCTCACAAATGAATCACAATTACAACTTTATTTTAGGGATATGACCCAAGGAAGCTACTACTCCATGTAGAAATATTTTAGGGTCACTCCTAAAGAAGCTACAAGTCCCTTTAGACATTTTTTAGGGCTTCAACTCAATGAAGAAACTACTCCCTGGGTGATCCCAAAATACTGGTTTACAATTTTTGGCCAAACTAGACACTGAACTAATTTTTTCTAACTAAATCTTCACTTTCAGGCACTAGCGGCTAAACTTTGAGGAATTTGAAGATGATGCAAACTACTGATTTGTGACATTTTTTCTGTAGATTATAAATATATATTTTTTAAAATTTTTTGGAATCAGATTGCACTTCTCTTTCCATCTCCTTCAAAAAATAGTTTTTTTCAATAAACACCATTTTTAAGGAGTGATGCTCACCGTATACAACATAATTTTTTTTCCATGAAGGATAAAATTCTAATTTTTTGCAATTTAGATTTGTAACTACAGTATCTAGCACTTTCATTTTGTTTCATAGTTTTTTATTGAATATTTTTTCCTTAATCAAGTTTCAAAGTCAAACCAATTACAATTCATCCATAGGTAGACTGTATACAACATAACTTTTTTTATATGTATTGAAATTCAATTTTTTTTTGTTGGATCAAGGACTTCAATATCTAGTGCACTGATTTAAAAAAAAAAAATTGATAATATGCTATTTTTCCACATGTGTAGAACAAAGAACTTGAATTTCAACGAAAAACCTACATTCACAAGAAATAAAAAATAAGTATAATAATAAAATTATTTTTTATAAAAATTATACTTTTTGGAAAGCTTATAATAAGGACTACATAGTTACAAAAAAAAAAATTAAATGAATTCATTTCATCCCCCAAAAGGTAAATCAAAAGTGGTTTTTTATCAACATTTTAATAGGTGTAAAGGAGACTTCATTATAGGCATAGTTTAAAACTAGTTGGGTTCTATCCAAGGGGGTTTGATCTAAGGTGGTTTGATCAAACCCTCTTCAATTGGAATCCTTTAAATATAAATTAGGAAGGATTAAATCATTATATTTTCTAAAAATATGTGATTTCAACAAAAATTAGGATCTCCCAGAAATTGTAAACTAGTGTTGTGGGATCACCACCCTGAACTAAGAAAAAAATTGGAAAGGTTACAACATGACAATCACTCTACTGCTTGAATCTGACAATGAAGCTCAATCCTTTTGATGAATGCAATTTTTCTTTTCAGGGAAAATTTTAGTGGTGAATCTTCGCCAATTGGAAAATTTTAGAAATCATCCAAGTAGAAATTGGTGAATTAAATGCACCTAACAAGGTGTCCAAATCACTCGGATTTTACAAATTATCAATCCAATGCAAGTACATTCACCAAATTTTTTTTTATGAGGAATATTTAAGCAACAAATTCACCATAACAAACTATGTGTTTCAAATGGACTGATTAATATTTTTGCCTAGAATCCTGAAAGCATGTAATAAAACACACATATTCGCCAATACTATTAAAACAACATTATATTAGGACCCATTTTGCCAATTAAAATTTACAAATAGTTTCTTGTGAAGACTCATTTTTCCAATTAAAATTTATAAATAGTTGCTTATGAGGACCTATTTCGCCAATAACATTAAAAAATAATTACATTTGAGGATAGTTTTTTCCTTGAAAATTACAACATATCGTTGTATAAGCACATAGGATTGGCCAAATTTTTAATATACCATTTAAAAGGCCTACATAATTCACCAAATATGGATTGATATAAATACAATCGAAACTGTCATTTATTCTTACACATTTTTTTAGTTCTCGATTTAGAAGTCAGTGAAAGCAAAAAATGTAAACTTAAAGGTGAGTGATCATTTTTTCATACTGTTATAAAATTTCTTTATCTCTTTTCCATTCTTGCTTCAATCTTAAAGATGATATTAAGTAGGGAATGAGATCTATATTCTCTATCCTTCTTAAACAAGATGACATTTTTTTCTAGCTTTTATTTGAAGTGAGAGATCAATATGTCAAGCAACAAGGGTAAGACTCCTTAGGGTGGTGAAGGGACTGGGAGGCCATCAAAACACCCAAAACATAGAGGTACCATATAGTCTTACTTTGGAATTGATAATGCTTCTAATCCATCAAATCAAGATGGAGATACATCATCAACTCTTCCACCAAATATTGATGAAGAAGGCATTCACAATACCTCACCCCCATTGGAAGTTCAAGGTGAGATTGTCATTGAGTTAAATGTATCAAATGAGGATGGCAATACCATAGAAGATGTTCCAAGGGATACCCTAGTTAGCTAGAATGAGATAATTGACTTGGATCAGGATGATGTTGGTAGAAAGAAAAGAAAAGGAAAATAAAAAATGGGGCATGAGTGGGAAATGACAAGGAATTTTCAACTTTGTTGGTTCTCAAAGTACACATTCATTGTACCAGTGGGGAAAGAAAATGATTTTGAAAGTGCAATATAATTCATGTGTATGATTTGTAGTTGGAAATGTAGAAGAGACAAGAATTTGTCACTAAAGCTTGACACTAGAGAAAAGCATATCAGTAAAGTTTATGAAAAAAAATCATAGATGGAAAGGAACAATTAGTCATACGATGGAAATCAAAGGAAGAATGTCTTCATGTTAAGTATGTCGTGGAATATGAAAAGAATAAACAAAGAATGTTGAAGCTTGTTGCATGTTAAGGTACACTTGAGGCTCAATTTGGAAAAGCAATGGAAGGAGAATATATGTCAAAAACTGTTTAGTTGAGTGTTCTTTTTCATATTTTGTCCAAAGGGCGTCCATGATAGACTACCCAGAATATTGTAATTTATTATCTTTTTTGGGTGTTCCTCACTTTCCATTCTGACATTGGTTAGTACATGTTGGATGGGAATGGGAAAACTATCTTGCTATAGTGGAAAATCAAGATTTTAAGGAGAAAGTAAAAGAGTCAAACTTCATTGCATTATCTTTAGATGAAGTTACCACGGTAGACAATACTTCTTGGTTCTGTATGCATTTGTATACTATAAAACAATATGTTCACCAAGATCATCTTCTCTATGTTCATAAAATGAAGGACATTTCAACGTCGCAAAATCTATTTGAATTAGTCAAGAAATCTTTGAATGAAATTGCAAGTATGGATGAGTTGAAAATTGCCAAAAATTTGGTGTGTGTAGGAGCTGATGGAGCTGCAGTGATGCAAGGTCAAAGGAGTAGTGTTTTCACTAAGTTACAAACTACTTATGCACCATACATGCTTGGCACACACTGCACGGCCCATAGAATGAATTTAGAATTCAAAATTGTAAGCAAGTTTCCTATAGTATCAAAAGTTGAAAATATTCTCCACAAGATCTATGCATACTTTTTCCAAAGTCCCAAATGTGTCGTAGAATTTCAAAATTTTGTTGAGAGAATAATAGCAGGAAACAAGCTTCTCAAGAATGTCAATACCAGATGGATCTCCCTACATGGACCAGTGCAACAAGTTATTTTAGAATATCAATCCTTGATTGGAATAATGTATGAGCATGACAACACAGCAGACAAAGGTCCTGACCTCTTATATAGGTTAAGTGATATAGAGACACTCTTGCCTTTAGCTAGTCTTCTCCCCATGTTTGATAAAATGAACAATCTTGTGAAGAAATCCCAAAACAAAATTATAGATATTTATGAATATTCCAAACTACGTAAACAAACATGCTTGGCCCTTGATCATCTATATCTAGATCTAACACAAGAAAGCCCAAATTATTTCATGTGGTAGAAAATTACTGATTTGAATAATCTTGATAATTATTTATAGTTTAATGCAAGCGGGAACTTATGTATCTATATACGCAGATATGAGATACTGATGTACCATTATATGATAGGTAGGTGCTCTAGTAGAGAATTACCTATTAAAGAGGAATATTTTAACAACATTGTTAAATCTGTTAGTGATAATTTGAAGGAAATTGCAAAATCTCTTTCCTCAGAGATTCATGAAAGATTCCCTTGACATGAAATACTTGAAGCCATGGGTATTGTCTATCCTCAATTTTGGGTAAACTAAGATAGCCCAAAATATTTTCATGATCACATAAATATCTTGATCGAACAATTTTTGAAAAGTGTAACATACAATTAGTAGACAATAGAAGGAATTTTAAATAAAGATAAGCTTAGAAAACAATGTAAGAATTTTGCAATAGCTATGAGGGACCAGTATAATTTTATGGGCATGGAGAAGGCCTTTGAACCATGATCAATAACAAAGGTTTGGAAAAACTTAGGTCAGGGTGAAATATTGCATTATACGATATTAGAATATTTCAAACTTGTTGATTTATGCCAAACAACGATATTGTTGTTGGTGGAGGATGAGAGTTTTTTAGTTCATTGGTCTTTTTTAAAATCAAAGTTAAGAAACAAACTAGACAAGAATTTGGAAAATTGCTTGAGGATGAAAGAAACTGCGTATAATGTCAAAAAAATTCCTTTAGAAAGGGCACTCACAATCTGGAGGTCCACATGTGAAAGAAGAGGGACTGGGTTGTGCAACACTCCAATTCCAAACACTAGTACTGGTGGCACTAGTGGTGGCAATGGGACAAATGGCAGACACAATGAATTTTGAATTTGAGATGCAGGCTGAAGAGAATGAAGAGCAGACTCAGAATCAAGATGACTCTTTTAATTTTTCTCAAGTTGAACATTAGTTTGAGGACCTTGACTCCATTTGGGAAATGGAAGTGAATTAGCAACTTTTAGGTATTTATAATGCACTTCATGAATCAATTTCCATTGTTCCAAATTGTAGTTGATGATATTTTATATTGTATTCCACGAAATTGTGAATCATTGCACTTCATGATATTTATTTTATATTTCACTTCATGAATCATATTCCAAACTATAATTGATGATATTTTACATTGTATTCCATGAAATTGTGATATTTTATATTGTATTCCATGGTATTGAATTTGGTATGTGATTCTACATCATTTTTAAAGAACAACACTTATCACATTACTTATAAATTCCTATTGCATTGCCATTCACACAATCTTTGATAAATTATTGAAAGGAATATTAATCCATTCCTTGAATAGAAGCTAACAGTTCAACATCCATAACTTATAAATAACCGTTGATTATTTTGAGTTAGATGATAGTGAATACAATATTGCAGAGCAAGATAGGTCGATATTATATTCAACATTAAAGATATTACAGTTTCTTTCTTTTTATCTATATTCTAATAATCTAATTCAAAGTTGGTTGGGTTTTACCTATTCCCAGTCTCTTAGGTCATATCTTATGCCTTTGTGTTCATTTACTCACCAACCCCTTGAGCCTAGTGTTCTTGGTTGTTACCCATAGAATCCTTATAAATATTTCCTTGTATTATGTAGTCATAAAATTACTTAATTCTTGTTCTTTCCCTAAGTTTGGGTTTTAATATTTGCTCAATATCATTCATGTTATAAACATAGGCAGGTGACCCCTTTTAAGTCATGTAATAAGTGCATGTGCTTATTAAAATCCTTTTTTATGCTTGGTGGTTCTCATTGGCTACTTTCTATTGGTTCCCCTCCATCATGTGGGATTAAATTAATCAAATTAAGGAGCTAGCGAGATAGTAGGTAGATGACACCTGGACACCCTTTTGGTGGGTCCTACCATTGCTCGAAGGCACCGATGACTAAAGGTGTTCAAATCAATGGTTACTATGGTTTCTGAAAAATGAATCTTATTCATTCCTTTCCTCCCTATTGTTGTAAGATGCACACACTTTAAACCCAAAGGGGAAGCAGGGAGGTTGACATGTAGATAGTTTCAACGCTTGTGGAGATGGTGGAGCCTGTGGAGTGACACAAAGATAATCCACATGGAATTTTTTGATTGGTCAATGGTGACAACTATTTTTAGTCATATGTTCAAACTTATTTGATTGAATCTATGCCCTCTATTGGGCCATATCACTGCGAGATCGATGGTTAAAATTCAAAGTTCAAGATTGAGGGAAAATGAGCTGTATTAGCCGTTTTGGTTCACGTGAGCGAACCATAATGGTAGATATGATGTAGATCTACCAAACTTCCAATTGGTATATTTTAAAGCCACAAAAATTGCTTTAAAGTATAAGTGCAAACTGTTAAAGCATGTAACGTGTCTAAAGAGTTCTCACTGAAATTTTTAAGCTCATTCGACGACAAGAATTAGGGTTTTCAAGTGTCCATAAAAATAGTAAGTAAAATTGCTATCCTACTTCTCATTTGTTTATAAATTTGTTGTAAGTGCTTGTTATATCATTCTGTCAATAGGGTTTTTGGTTTTGTGGCATTTCTTTTAAGGTTTGACGTTCAATTCAGACGATTAGCCTATTTAGTCTTGTTATTGCCTTGCATCAACCTATACCCTAGTTGTAAGCTTGAAATTTGTTGAGTAGTAAACCCTAGTTTGCACAAAATCTGTTACTATGGCACCCAAAGTCAAAGCATGTGTGTCAAAAGACCAATCTTCTCAGTCAAAGCCCACTAAAAGACCTATATCACAAGACTTAACCAAACAATTGGTATGTTCAACCTCTAAGAAATTAAAGGGACAATGTATGTACTTTATCCCTGGAACTAAATTTTGCATCAATGATAATTATTGTACAATTAAAGATGCTGCCCTACTATACTCCAGATGGAGACTTTTCCAGGGATGGTTTGGAAATAGGAATGTTGGTATCCCTTTCTGCAAACCTTGGAGGTTGGACATGGGTAAACTGGTTGTACCCAACATGTTCATAGATGTTGATCTTCTCAAAGCAATTGCTACGAACTATGACCCTCTAGTTAGGGTTGTTAGAGCTCATGATGGACAAAATATGGTATGGGTTAATAAGGAAGAAGTTGTATATGTGTTCAAGTTGAACACTTGGAGCAGTGACATGGTTAATATTGATGAGCAGATGTTGAGGGAGGAATACAAAAGGGTAAAACACAACTTCAGGTTGTCAATGTTGACCAATTTTCTGATATTAGTAGGGAAGGGAATCAACAAAAGAAAGATTACTTTGGGACCCTCTAATGTTGAGCCTCTCCCTATTAAATATTTTGAACCATATTTTTAGAAGACCTTTTACTCCCTCTCCTAAATTCTAGGGTTTGATCCCGCCTCTAGCATGCTAATGACCCATATGTACATGGATGAGAGTATCCAACATCTTAACAT